>JAQFVV010006852.1:0-294898 GCA_028023455.1 Epiperipatus broadwayi
TATATATTATGTGTGTATGTATCTCTCTGTGTATGTCAATATTAAAGTGTAGTGCTTTTAGATGTATATGTAATTTAAATGGAAGAAAACTATCTTTTCACACATGTTACCAATAATCTGCTCTCCACATCAACAAATGTTTTAAAGTATGGGCAGCTACATATATTTAGAATCTCCTCTTAAATAAACAAACATCCATTGACAATTTGGGAATGGAGTTTGATTTTAAGTAACAACCAGATTTTTATTTCATATAAAATTTTGAAGTATATATCCCAGGAAATAAAAAATATTTCATTTGTAAAGATCTGCAATAATATATGACATTAGTTGAAGTAAATGTTTAAACATTATATTAGCATAGTATTTACATACATATACAATTTAGATAGAAGAAAACTACCTTTAACACATGTATTGTGAATAGTCAGTACTCCACACATCAATAAATGTTTTTAAAGTACAGGGACACACCTTTACTTAGAGTCTTCTCTTAAATAACCAACATTCATTGAGAGTGCTGGAAATGGTGTATGATTTTATTTAACAAGATTTCTAAATGAGTTTATTACTTATAAAGCTTTGAATTATAAATCCCAGAGTAGAGAAAGTATTTCATTTTAATGTCCTGTAATAACAAACCACATTCATTTAAATAGATGTAAATAATAAATAGCATAGAATTTTTAAACATATGTAATTTCTTGAAAGGAAGTACTGTACTCTATATCAATACATATTTAAAAATATGGACCACCATCCACTCTTAGATTCTACTCTTTAAAAAAAATCAACATTCATTGATTGTGCTGAGATGGAATGATATATATATATTTGGTTATGGAATATAATATCATTTTTATCACATACTGTTATTTTTGTCTCAGTAATTTTATTTTTACTTGTAGTCATTCTTATATATATATATAATACTAAATATTGCTTTACTTTTTTGTCATCCCCAACATGTTTTTTTTATACACAGAGGGACTCAAAAATAATCGCAATTTTGTAATAAAAAATTGTATATTTATTTTTAGGTGTTACAAATTCACTTACTTTATTAAAAAGTATCACTAATCTAGCCCAGTTTGTCATTTTTCAAAGTAGTCCAGAAACATTTGCAAAGTGAGCATTTTTATGCTTTTGTCACTTCCCTCTCCAGTTCTACGTCTTCATAATAAAATATAAAAAATTGAGACATTTTTTCATTCGAGAGATTTAAAAAAAATCGCATGAAGTGAGATCGAGTGAATACGGCTGATAGATAATCTGGGTCATGTTAAATTTAATTAAAAAGTGTTTCACACTGAATGCATTGAGAGATGACACAGTTGGGATGATGTTTGCACTCATTTTTTTTTGCACAAAATGGGATGTTTAGTCTTGCGTTGTTAGCCGAGAGGTATCGCAGCCGCCATGCAAGCAAGTAGTTGGTTGCAGACGGGTGTGAGTTCGCGTCCCGGCAGATGCTATGACATATGAAAAAAAAAAAATGGGATGTTTACCTTTTACCGCATCATGCAAATGTTTCAAAACTTGCAGATAAAATGTCGGACCATTACAAACTAAATCTAAAAGAAAAAGTCCGTTTGTGTAAAAAAAAAAAAAAAATCAGCATTAATTCGAACATTTTACAAAAAAACAAAAATTGACAAATATGCGAAACGTACTTAGAAAAAAATATGCTGCGTGAACCCAAGATTTCACATGGTAATGTGATTTGGTAGATTGATATAGAAGGGCTCCTGCAAAAAGCATATAACAGCAAAAGTACTTACAACACTAGACATGCATGCCAGAGAACAATTCCAGTTATTTTTGAATCCCCTTTTATATATTATAAAACATACTAGAGCATAAATAAAAAATATCTTGAAATTGATTTTAAGAATAGAATAAAAAATAAAAATCAGCAAATATTAATAGAATATAAATTCCATAAAACAAAAATGTACATAAGATAAAAATAGGTATAGAACAACAATAATTAAAAAAAAAATAATAATAAAACGTTGAAATTAAAAGACTACACACTTGTTTTATAGTAAATAAAAAATAATAATGAAAAAATATTAATATATTTACGAGTGTGCAGAGATTAAACAAATTTATAAATAAAATGTAAACGATTTCTTTAAACAAAAATTGATGGTAAAACGTAATAAGATTTAAAAAAACTCAGGAGTCATATTTAAATTTTTTCTTGAAAGTACATGCAATGTGTGATTAATAAGATTCCTCAATAGATACTTAGATAACAATGGCCAATCAAGACGTAAACGTTTTGAATGTATTTTCAATTAAAAATACCGAAAAAATAAATACTTACATGAATAATTAAAGTGTTATGTTACGATCATATTTAAATATTGGATGTAGTTTAACTTTAGGAACAACCAAACTAAAGAACAACGTAAATATTTTAACACAACTTTTTTAAAAATGAAAATGTTTATTTTAAAAATAAAAACTTTAGTCAACTACAGTTGTGTAAAAATAAACTTTGCGATGCAGATTTTCCTGAGTAATTTATGATTATTTTAATCACCAAATTATTTTTAAATCATTTAAAAATTTACATAACTCGATGATAGTTTTATAATCCTTGATCTGATCTCCTAATAAATTAAAAACCAATCGCATTTTCATTTCTAATTTTATTAACAGGATTATTTACGAATGAAAAATGCCAGTCTTCTCCTTGAAAATTAGCATTTCGTGTTGACAGCTTATTAACAAATGACTTTTTAATAAGCAGAGAATTAAGTATGGGGAGATTGGAGATTTAAATAATTGCAAAAAACTGATAAAAGATGTAATCAGCATTTTGTATTAAATAACAATAAAATCATTTATATGGAATGGATTTTTCACTTTTTCACTTCACCGTTTATTGTTATCATTTACTAATTATAATTATTGTACAAAAAATATATGTATTACTTTTCTAAATAAAGATATTTAGAAATAATTTGGTGCAATCTAGGTCTATGTTTATATGATATTCATTCATGATTAAATTTTGTTACTATTAGGAATCGCTTTAAAATAATTTATTTCCCCATTTCAATATTTTTATATTATATCAATAACATTTAAGATTTGTGGTGGAGCGATAAGACATCTATTGTCACGCATATGATCGGAATTCAAATCTAGATTGAGTAGAAATGAAATTTATTTTCAATTTTAAAGCAAGTGCAGGCTTAATATATTCAGATATTAGTCTCAGCCAAATTAGCTATATTCATTGACAAATAGTGGTGATAAGTGCGTATGTAGCCATTATTATATTTAAAGCAAAAACGGAATAAAAAAGTTATTAAAGTCATTTGCTCTACATTTGTCTATTTAATTGCTATTTCATTATCTTCATCATTATCAACAATTATCAATCTACTGTAGAATGAAGGTCTCTCCAAGTATTCAATCTATTCTCCAATGTGTAGCTTCTCTTTTCCACACCATTCTGGACAAAATTTATTTTATTCATCCATCTCACGGTCTCTTTCTGGTCTTTTACAATCCTTGGAATCCAGTTTAAGATATTAACTGTCCATCTATCATCATCTCTTCTAGCAAGATGTACATCTCATCTTCATTTCAGTCTCTTAATTCTTTCACCAATGTCAGTAACACCTGTTTGCTCTATCACCCGTGAATTTCAATTTTGATCTCTTCACTGTCGTTTGAGTGGTGTGAAATCTCTGTATTGCTATTCTGTTAAGTGTCCAAGTCTCAGATCCATAAGGAAGAACTGGTAAAACACATTTATTAAAAACCTTCCTTTTTAAACACATTGGCATACTTCCTTTTAATGTTATTGCTACCAAAGGCACTCCAACCCAGTTAATTTTATGATTAATTTCATATATCATGTTTCCATCTGTAGTAATAATCTGACCATAGTATTTGTAGTTGTTAACTTTTCTAACTCATCATTATCAATCTTTACCAACATCTTTTGAGAAAATCCATTGAACACTACTCTTTTTAACATTCATTTTTAGTCCTACTTTCTTACATCTATCTGATAACTCTTGCAACATTTCCTGAAGCTCTGAACTATTGTTTTCAAAAACAACTATATTATTAGCAAAATCTAAATGACTTAAATAATCTCCATTTTCTTTTATTCATTTATCTTCCCATTTCTTGCAGTATTACTGTAAAAAGTTTTGGAAATATGAGGCACTCCATCCTTTTCAATGTTAATTTTCCTACTATCATTTATCATTATGGAATATAATTGTTGCTGTTGCATTTTTATAAATATTCTTCAGAATATGATAATATGTTGGGTCTATATCTTGATGATCCAATGCTTTAATCAATGAAGAAATGATTATAGAATCAAATATCTTTTCATAATCTACAAATCCAAAGCAAGGTGGCAACTCACATTCATTGATTCTTTCTATAACTTTTCTCAACATTTGGATATGATCCTCTTTAGTAAAACCTTTTTTAAATCCAGTTTCTTCTTTTGGTTAGTTGAAATTCAAAATTCTTTGTAGATGAGTTGTCATTTTTTTGATGAAAATTTCATATAAAACTGATATGAGACTAATAGGTCTGTAGTTTCTAATATCTTCTTTATCCCTTTTTTAAAATATTAATATTGCATTCTCCTAATCATCTGGGACATCTTTATCATTTAGACATTTGGTATATAACTTTGCCAAAAAAAATCTATTTATTCACTTGCTTGTTTTAAAATATCAATTATACATCCATCTTACTTGGAGCTTTTCTTTCATAAATTTAATTACATGTTTCACTTCTCCTTTTAAAATCTTGGGCAATTCAGAAGATATAATAGTTTGTAAGAAGTACTTGTTCTTTACACATTTCATGTTGCCATTTGTCTTTTTAGTAATAGTTTCATCTTTATTTCTTATTACAGAAATAAGTTTACTACCAATATCAAATTATTGTTTTACACTCTTGAGAGTTTTATTATCTTCTATAGCAATCATTGATAGTTCCCAATTATACTTTTTTTTATCATTATTAACTCTTTTTTGCACCAGTTTACAAAATTTGAGATATTTAAACCTTCTTAATGCATCATTTTTATATATTTTAATATTCATTCTTTTCTCATTCAAATGCTACTTTTTATGTCAACTATCTTTGTTGCAGTTTTAGAAGTGTCTCAGTTATTTTCCTATTGATTTCATTTAAATCTGAATCATGTTCAAAATCTGGTAATATTTAAAAATGATTTGGAATTTCTAATTTAAATTCATTAGAATGTTTCTGAAAATTAAGAATATCAACTGTGAATAATGTTTTCCTTAATAATTTTTGTTTTTTTAGTTTTGCATTAACATGTATTTTACTTCTTATTAATTGATGACCACTTCTTGTGTTGAATTTATTAAGAACATTACAATCTTGAAATATAGTCAAAATATAAACCAATTCTGCTGTACCTTCATTTGGATGCATCCATGTCCATTTTTTTAAACATCTTTCTCAAAAAAATAATTCATTATATAAAGTTTTAATTTTCTGCATGTTCCACAAATACATGTCCTCTTTCATTTTTATTACCATACAAATTTACTTACAGCACTTTCATCTTTCAATTGCTTATCAACTTTAGTGTTAAAGTTTCCCATAACAATTTTAAAATATTGTTTGATCTGATCAAAAGCCTTTTGTATATCCATATAAGAATCCTCTACTACTTCATCACTATGAAAACTTGTTGGGGCATACACCATCAATCTCCACATTGTTGTTCCTCCACTTTTTATTTATAATGGATTCTGGTCCAATTCTATTTGCAATATTTGTGCTCATGTTGTACAGTGCATGTCTACTTTTTAAATTGATTGAATCTTCACCTTTTTTTTTAACTTCACAAAATCGAATAACATTCCATTTATTATGAGAATTCTTCTTCCATTTCTTAAATCTTCCTTTACTTGAATGTGATCTGCAGTTGTAAGTTCCTAAATAAAATGTCATCATCAAATGGCAGCCTGGATCTGCAATCAGAGGATTCTTAGCATCCACTGCCTTATCACCAATTGCTGCCTTAGTTGATGCCTTTAGAGCCTCCTGGGAATTTTTGACTGTCATGATTGCAAATATTTATTAGAATTTTTTTTTATTCATACCCATATTCATTCTGCCTTCAAGAATACTCAACTGGTATTTCAGTTAAGAGCTATCAGGCAACTGACTGTGGTGCTTCTTGATCTTAAACTCAGGGGTAAAAAGCTCATAAACTCACCATGCTAGTTAATAGGTGTTGATGAGCAGTCTAGATAATGGGTGCTGGTAAGCAACCCATCCATGTTTGTATACTATATAAATAATCACATAGTAATAACAACTGCAATGATAAGAGTGTATGGAATGGATATTAGGAATTTGCCCGGCTTGGTTCTTTTAAGACCTCCAAGAGGAATCAAAGGATCTCCTTTCAGTTAGCAGCAGACTCTTTTCTGCAGCCAAAGTCTATGATTATTTCACTTATTTTTAAATATCATAAAATTTATCAGAATTTTATATAAAATATAACATTATATAACTGAGTTGTCTCAGCAATTGTACTAAGCACCGTTTTACTAATATAAACCAACGAATTATAAATATTGGAAAATATAAAACTATCCATTCCAGTATCCGTTATAATGAATATCAAATGATGTAAGTAACCATTAATGTTTTACTTCCATTTGCATATGGATATATCTAAATTGTAGATAATTTAAAGATTCTATTATAGTTTTTACCTATTAGTGGCTTGAAATGATGTGCATATTTTTTAATAACATATCATGAATTGGATTTTGTTTTCTGCTATGTTTCACTTCTATTAATTTGTCAAGAAATACAGTTCCCAGAACTGCTAAAAAGTTAATGTTCTTTTTAATGAGGCTGATAGCCTAGTAAGACATTCATACTTTCTGTGAATATATTTATATATATTAATGGCACTTGAGGCTTAAAAAATTAATCAAAAGTACATCTAGAGATTTAAAGACTGTTTTTAATAGTTTATTACCATTTAATTTATTATTTTTATTATAATTACAATTTTGTTTTAATTAACATTCATTTTATTTATATTACATATACATATTTCACTTGATGGTAATTTTTATAAAACCATTATGTCGTCTTTCTTATATACTTTTTTCTGAAATGAATATAAAATATAATCAATTTTATAGACAACTTTATGTTTAAATAATAAATTTATTTTCATCAAACAGATTTTCTTTCAAAATTGAACCTTGTCAAGATGTTATAATAATTCAAAATGCCATGTGATATGATGTGATGCACTGTGAGTTCTTCTTAAATGGAGTCAGAAATCTCTCAGCAACTATGCCCAGAGAAACATGTTAGCCACTTTATCTTCCACTCTCCACTCTAAATTTTCCCATATTCTGCTCCATCCCATTTCCACAACATAATCTTTGTCAACTCTATAGCCTTTATATCTAAATCCCCCTTATCTTTTCCCAAACCCAGCATAAAAACCAATAATCCACTTTCTGTATAATCACTTTTTTTATATTTAATCTTTCATAACTTTATTATTTGTACCCTTTCTGTTTTCAAGCATTTACATTCAATTAACAAATGTCGAATATTTTCTATTTCTTCCTTACACAATTTACAGTCTAAATCACCCATATTTTTCCATTTACATGTGTTATCTTGTTGGAAAGTAGTGTATAAAAAATTCTGAGGAAGTAGTAAAAGGATTAAAAACAGTTAAATTAAGTAGGAATAGTAATATAGCATCATTTGATATAGAAAAAATATATCAAAGTGTATCTAGGAAAGAAATTATTAACATTGTAGTAAGAAAAATAAAAAATGAGAAGATAATTTCAAAAGAATGGATAAAAATCATAGAAGAGGTTTTAATCATAATTAATGAAACATATTTAAAATATAATAATGAATTTTGGAATATAGAAAAAGAATGGATAATGGGCTGTTCGATAAGTGGAATTATGGCATCAAGTATGGTAGATTACATTGAGCAGAAAGTAATTGATAAGTATATTAAAAATGGATCAATTATAAAATATTATCAATATGTAGATGATATTATAGTTGTGGGAAATAGAAGAAGGATAATGAAAGCATTTAATGAACTAAATAGAAATATGTTTAACATTAAATTTACTATAGAAAATAATAAAGAAGAAATAAAATATTTAGATTTATTAATAAAAAATGATGAAAATGGAGAGATTAAGATAAAGCACTGCATAAAGAATAAAAATGTAAGAGGAATGATACATCCAAAATCTTATCAACCTTGATGTCAAAAAATGGGAATACTAAAAGAAATAAAAGAAAAAATGATAGGCTTACATTAAGTGAAAAGGCAGCTATGGAGCAAAAATTGCAAATCCAAGAAAAATACATTGAATATGGATATAATAGGATTGTAAGAAATATTTTAAGAAATAAAAGAGAATATAAGAAAGTTAAGAATAAAAATGAAATAAAAAATGGATTTCTAATCCATATTCCAAGGGAGTAAGTATATAATATTCTAAATGATTGAAAAGAAAAAATGAATGATAATATAGGTATTGGATGAAAAAATAGTAAATCATTAAAAAAATTAGTAAGTAATGAAAAAATAAGAAATTATAAGAATGATAAGATAGGAATAATTTATAAAATTATGTGTAAAATATGTATGATGATATGTATAGATCAGTCAGTGAAAAGTAAGATAGAAAGAGGTAAAGAGCATGACAGAGTAATAAATAGGAAAGATATTAAGTCGGGACCATTTTGCCATTTTTTAGAAAAAAGGCATATTATGAAATGTGAAGAAAGTATTGAAGTTATCAAATATTGTAAAGATTATAAAGAAAGAAAAGTATATGAGACAATGTATATACAAGAAAATAAAGAGAAATGTATGAATTTAGTATAAGGGTCAGTAAAGTTGGGAGGAAAATGGTCATTAAATAAAAATTGGAAAATATAAAAACATTATTAAAGTTAAGATTGACCAGTAGATGGTGTGCTAAGATAATATGTAAATCACATGACATTTTGAATTATTATAACACTTTGATATGGTTCAATTTTGAATGAAAATTGGTTTTATGAAAATAAATTTATCATTTAAACATAAAGTTGTCTATAAAATTGATTGTGTTTTATATTCAATTCAGAAGAAAATATATATATATACATTAAAATGAATAATTTTTTACATTTTCAGTATTATCCATGTGGTCTTCTACATAGTTTTGGATTGTAAGAGTTGTGAGAATGCAAATTAATATAGCATTCAAAAATTTAAAAAAAATATATAATGTACTAATAGGCAACATCCAAATATATAAACTATTAATAATTACGTTTTGCTACTCTGCCATTCTAAATACTAATGTAAATAATACTAAAACAAAGTTTAAATATAAAATTTAGTATGATTTACTGTACTAAGTATACTTTCAACACTTTTGTATCATATAAATAGTTAGTCTGCTGAGGAAATTAATTTTTTGCTGATATGAATGCTACTTGATTTTTGGTTCATTACATATTCATTTTATGTAATGCCTTCTTTATTGCATGCTTATGATTGTTTCTTTTTTTTTGCACATAATTCATCTGTCTTTCATAATCATGAAAGAGAACACAGAAATAATTGTTATCCAGCTGTTGTCAAAATTATGTGCAAAAAAAAAAAAACTATTGCAAATATAAAATAAAGGAAGCATGATTTTTTACACAAAACAAATATGTAATGAACGTAAAATCAAATACATTCATTTCAGTAAAGAATTAATGTTCCCAACAGACTAACCATGAAAATGGCCCAAAAGCATTGAAAGTATAATTGGTACAATAAATATTACTAAATTTTATATTTAAATTAAAAATGTGATATGTTTGTAAAAAATAATAATAATAATAATATTTAAATTTAAGTGAAACCAGTAAAATATATTAAAACTCTCTTAACAAAGAATGTATTGTTAAACAACTCAGTTAAAAAATGATATTAAATAATTAAATTAAAAAAGATTAAGCCAGTATTGATAAAAAATTTAAAAACCATGAAAAAATTCAACAAATTTAATAATCAAGTCAAAATAAAAGTCATAGATCAATTCATAGATCACATGACCCTATCTCTTAAGCTTGTAAGTTATAAACAGTGAGGATTGCCAATTCCTCTACAAGCTTTATGATAAATGCTTAGCCAGAGCCAGCACTTAAAATATCTCTGTCAGGAACCCCTCCCCAAACCCCTGACCATGGTTTCGTGCTTTGGCACTCCTCAGAGAGGTGTCAGGGTAGGTTCAGACCCTAGATCTAAAAATACCAACCCAAAGCCAAGCACTTAGCTAAAAGTTATCTATTGAGTGGAAAATCTGAAATTTTCAGACATGTACATGTCTTCAAACCCAGCTATCCAACTCAAATAGCTATATGGGGCTGATAGATCTTCAGCCATGCCACATAGTAGTAGTCATAGCAATATAAAATTGCATAAGACTTTTTGGCAGAGACTATAAATAGTTGGTATTTTTAGATCTAGTGTCTGAACCTACCCTGACACCTCTCTGAGGAGTGCCAAAGCACGAAACCATGGTCAGGGGTTTGGGGAGGGGTTCCTGACAGAGATATTTTAAGTGCTGGCTCTGGCTAAGCATTTATCATAAAGCTTGTAGAGGAATTGGCAATCCTCACTGTTTATAACTTACAAGCTTAAGAGATAGGGTCATGTGATCTATGAATTGATCTATGACTTTTATTTTGACTATTTATAGTCTCTGCCAAAAAGTCTTATGCAATTTTATATTGCTATGACTACTACTATGTGGCATGGCTGAAGATCTATCAGCCCCATATAGCTATTTGAGTTGGATAGCTGGGTTTGAAGACATGTACATGTCTGAAAATTTCAGATTTTCCACTCAATAGATAACTTTTAGCTAAGTGCTTGGCTTTGGGTTGGTATTTTTAGATCTAGGGTCTGAACCTACCCTGACACCTCTCTGAGGAGTGCCAAAGCACGAAACCATGGTCAGGGGTTTGGGGAGGGGTTCCTGACAGAGATATTTTAAGTGCTGGCTCTGGCTAAGCATTTATCATAAAGCTTGTAGAGGAATTGGCAATCCTCACTGTTTAATAATCAAGTGTTTTGCTAGTTCATTCAATAACAAAAATGCTTTTCAAACTCTTAATTAAAATAAAATCCAGGCATAAAGGTGTTAAAAATAAAATATGAAAGGTGTGAAAAACTTGATTAACAAATCATATGAAAACAAGATTAGGTATTTAAAAACAAGAATTAAATTTTTTCTAAAGTTTATTTTTCTTAAAGCAAGCTATCTGGATACTGGTTTTTAATCCAACAGCAAGGAAAGTTATTATGATTAATGAGTAGAAATAATAAAATAACATTCAACTGCTAATCTACTCAAGATATCTGAATATGACATGCTATTTTTGAACAAACATCTAGTTAAAATTGAGAAACAAATCTTACTTAATATTTCCAAACTGGTGATTGTTAACAGATATTATAATCATTTATTGATTGTTTAATACATGCCATTGTGTAAAAAATAAACCATGATTATAATTTCTTTTGTAAATTTTAAGTTTTAAAAAAACTATTTACATTTTATCTTAACCATTTCTGTTTATATTTAATACTAATAATTTATATTTTACAAATTATTTTTAAAAAAAAGTGAGATTTAAAATAAAAGTTAAAATTCATTGCATTTCAATGCAGTTGAGGTTAAAACCAAAAATAAATAAAGAAATAAAAATATTTAAAATAATGGAGATATTTTTTTTTATACTATGCATAGTTGATAAAAGCATTTAATATAAAAATAAATTTTATCTCTATTATTTTTAAGTTTTTAGTGTTGGCACAGTAAATGAAAATGTAAAACTATATTGTACTTTAAATTGACTGGATTCTTATAGTTGATATATATATAATCAAAATTACCCTCAATTCACAACTCAACCACAATAGCCAAACACAATATAAACTCTAAAGCACTATTAATGGTTTCACTTCTATAAACAGACTTCCCAAGTGTAAAAAACTACAAAGTAAAACAACATATATAAACTATACATTATCCATGATTCCACTTACTTCCCATCCTCCTTTAATATTAAAAGAACTGTTAAATAAATTAATTGCTTCAGAATTATACATTTTTAATAATAAAGATGTTTTAATTTTTTTTTAAATTTCTCTCAAAAAAGATAACCTTAACTTCATCAAAATTAATAGTGTGGCCTGCATCATTTACATGGATGAATAAGGCAGACCTAAGATATTTTTTTCTAACCCCACTTTTATGTACCTTTATTCTTTCATTTAAGCTCAAACAACTCTAATATATATATATATGCTTTCTTATAAAAACAAGGAATAATATACACTACTCCAGGAATAATCTTTCTATCAAAAATTTCCTTTGTATTATTTAATAAATTATTCAAAGTAATACCCCTTTTCCAAGCAATTTTCTTATTTCCAAACAAATTACTATTTTTATATATACACACACACATATATATATATCATTAGATATTTCTGCTATAAATTAAAATGTATATCTCTTATGTACATATTATATTTAGCATGTGTACATAATATATACATGTATGTATATTGCAAATGTATGTTTAAATCAGTATATATTTTATCATTTTATTTTTAATATTTTTTTTGAAATATAAATGCAAATGTAGATATTTCTTTTGTAGTCTACTATGATTTTCCCTCTCATGTTGACAGGCTTTCTTTTCCTGGTATTTTTTCATTCTTTTTCAAAAAGTCTCTTGTTTTAATAATTTTTATAAGTCACTTATTAGACTAGAGATTATCCAATAATGAATAATAATTCCGTAGTGCAATTTTCACTACACCACTCTCACACAAAGTAGGGACTGGTTTGTATTTGCTTTGAACACTTTATGAGGAATGCAATCATAAACATATAACCAAAGGTATGCGAAAAAGATCTATGATCTCCAAGATGCACATTTCATGCTAAATGAGCACTCATCAGTTGGCCCAGATAACAATCTCTTACACACATCTTTATCATTGTTCAGTATAGTTTATTTGATAAGTGTCAAATGTACTGTCCTCACATTTTTGACACAAATCACTTTTTATTAGTCATATTTTGTGTTGTATTTTCTTTTTGCATTGCATGGAATTTATATAGAAACATGTCAAAATAATAAAAAAATCTGTGATATAGAATGTCAAAAATCTGTAAATTATTCTTGCATTTTAAGAGTTTACTTCTTATTTACTGTTGTAGCTATTGAAAGTAACTATTTATCCCAATGCATTATTTGTAGTAATATTAGCTAGCCAGAATACTAAATAAACATTTTATGTTTCATTTTAGTACTATATATTTGGCAATAATCCAAGTAGTATCTGAATAAGACCTTTTATTAGAGGTAAATACTATTACATTTGGTGCTCTTAAATCTTAGGTTTGATGATGATGGTGATGATGATGATGATATAATAATAATAATAATAATAATAATAATAATAATAATAATAATAATAATAATAATAATAATAATAATAATAATAATAATAATAATAATAATAATAATTTTATTCTATTATATTTGGCATTCAACATTTAGGCAGAATTTTTATTTAATATATTCTATTATATTTGGGTCAAATATTTCAAGTAATTTATTTGATTATTTTATTTAAATTTTTGTTTAATTTATTTACTCTATTATAATTTGTTGAAACAAAGATTATCATGGGTTATAGATATAAATGATATATTTTTCAACTTCATCCATATATGAATTTTATATATATTGTAATGGTATTTGGGTGTACCAAATTGTACAAATATGTAAAACAATAACTCTTTGATTCCAAATAAATATTTATATGATTACATTCAAATATACATATATGTACCATATTAACACATGTCATGATGGTGATTTATAACATAAGTTCACACCCTCCCAAAAATATTTTATTTGTTTTTCAGTTTCAATAAAATAAAAGAAACACGAAACTCTCAAGCACAAAACCAATCTGGAAAGTTTACTTTTAAAAATCCTTATTAATGCTCAACATCATCATTTACAAATTATTACTTCCACTCCTGCATGTCTCCAAGTGGATTGCATATATTTCTCAGGTTGTAAATTTTACTAGCACATTAGATGTTTAGAGTACAATGTTTGTATTAAGATCCATAATCAAGAAGAAGTAATGGCTTAATAAAAAAATTAATTAACAATTTATTAACAATGAATATTTATAATACTGTGCTTATATATAACAACTGTCACTAGATTGACAAAATATTGAAGATAATAAAATTTTAAGAAATATTTCGTATTGTAGTCATGCCTATGTAGTCATTATGTCAATTTGATCCCTCATATTATCAGACCATTATGTATCCATTTACATTAATAAGAAAAGAATGGGCTGGATTTATACTAAGATATAACCTATTTCCAAGGTAATATGTAATTAATCTATTCATTCAGTATTCTGGTGGTTTACTGTAGTAAATAGAGGGATTTTATAGTATGATTTTTAGGATATATTCATCCTCCATAAATATAGACTGAAAATCTTAAGTTCAAATCTTTCTATTTACTATAGTAAACATTCAGTATTCTAAATGAATCAATTAATTAACATTCTTTTATTTTTTTAGGCAGTTTATATATTTATTTCTTAATTGTAAAGTTTTTTATTAATCATTTTTTCCCAATGTAGCTTTGTAATATAATTATTTAAAGCTACTATCAGATTTTTTAAATATATATATATATATTACAAATAAATTTTCTGTTAATTAAAAACTATTTTAATAATAAATATAATGATAATTAACTATTATATAAGCCTTTAAATCTGCAGAAGTACTTTAGGTTAATTCCTTAATCTTTTTCAACTGCCATTAAATTCAAAAAGTATGTTGGAAGAAAATGTGATCAACTCAAATCCCATGAATCCTGAATTTTAATGTTAGCAGTTGTTTTGCTGATAGCAGTTGTCTATTAATCATTTTGTTTCTATTTATTAAATTGCTTCCTTAATTTTTCTTTTGTTATAGTTTCTCTCTTCATGAAAAATCTAAACACTTAATATCAAACTTAAATTTATATTTACACATCCTTTCATGAACCAAGAAAACTGAAGCAATCATTAAATCACTATTATTTTTACTTTTCACATGGTTGTATAACAATTCATGCTTCTTTAATCTTTTTTCAATACTGCACTTGATTCACCTATATATGATAACATACATCTACAAAAAATTTGATAAACAACAATACTTTTCTTCTTGATGGATATGACATTTTTAGAATTATTCATTAACTTATTCACATTATTTATAACATAATATGAAACATTAAGCTCATCTTTTTATATATATATATAAATAAAATTCACATGAGCATTTGAAATATATTGAATAGATATCCATTTTTTATTATCAATCTCCCTTATAACTTTTTTTAAACTGATATAATGTTTTGTTAATCTGTTCAATCTTATTACCAACTTAAAAAAATTCTTTGGCAAATATATCATTATCAGAGTGATAAATTAAAAAATATTGAGATATTTGCCAAGGAACTTCTTGAAGTTGGTTATAAGATTGAATAGATTAACAATACATTATGTTAGTTTAAAAAGAGTCCTAATGGTTTAAAGAAGTTGAAGATTGATAATAAAAATTGGATATCTATTCTATATATTTCAAATGATCAAGTAAAATTTTTGTAGAATCTATATTAGGATGTGTTTAATGCTTCATTTTGTGTTACAAATAATGTGAATAAGTTAGTGAATAATTGTAAAAATGTCATACCTGTCAAGCAGAAAAATAATGTTGTTTATCAGATTTTTTGTGGATGTTATTAGTATAGGTGAATCGAGATGCAGTATTGAAAAAAAATTAAAGGAGCATGAATTGTTATACAGGGATGTGAAAAATAAAAATAATAGTGATTTAATGACTGATTCAGTTTTCTTGAATCATGAAAGGATGTATAAATATAAATTTAAGTTTGATATTGAAAGTGTAAGGAATTTCATGAAGAGAGAAACCATAAAATAAAAAAAATAAGAAGGCAATTTTAATAAATAGAATAGACACTGCTAATGTTAAAATACAGGATTCATGAGATTTGATGAGGAGCATTAAAGAATTAACTAAAAGTACTTCTGCAGATTGAAAGACTGTATATAATGTTTGACTACTGTTATAATATATATATTGAAAGAAATCTCATACATTTCAATTATTAATATAAAAGAATTTATGCATTCTGGTCAAAGACAACAAAGACAGTCTGATATTTTTTTGTATGAAATCATTGACTTATACTTAAGCTTGATAATATTTCATTTACTTTAATAAACTATTTGTTTAGAAGTAATATCTAGTTATTACATATTATTAAAACCTGTATGTATGTTATATTACTTATTTTATTATTTGAATTGGTATTGATAATGGTTAAATTAAGTAAAATTTCATACTTTTCAATTACTAATATAGAGCAATGAAAAATAGGTTTAAAATAAATAGTATAATTGATTTAAATTCATGCTTTCTGGTCAAAATGTTTTATATAAAACTCTATACAACAAAATAAATTATTCTAGTTCGCTTGCGATTGTCTGATCTTTTCTGTGTAAAAGATATTATCTTATGCTTTCGTTTGAAGATGTTTATTTACCTAACCTTTTAAATGTTGACATTTTTTATTATTATTCCTGATGACAGTTTTTCAGTTCTATATAGTTTTTTTTATTTACACTAAAACTTAATAAATTGGATTTGATTTGTCTTTAATTTAATTTTACAAAAAAGAAATATTATAAAAAATTATAACTTTTCAAATATTGAGTTGTAATAAGAACAAAAAGTATAAAATGTCTTTCAATGATCTGAAAGTAGAAATTCAACTGTTTCTTAATACATATTTATTTTTAAAATACAATTAAACAACTATGAATTTCTCATAAATCTCTAAATTCTGGTTTAAATCTTGTAATTGTTTTGTAGTTTTTTTAAAGATCTATAAAAGGCCCTAATATAATTTTGATGTTGACATGTAATGACTGTATGAGAACTGTATCATTAGGCATTGCTTTTTTAACACCATACTTTTCTTTGTTAACATTTTGGCCAAATTTATTAATTATATTTTTAAAAATAAAACATTTATAACTTAATATCAATATATATATATGATCAATAGATGGTGTTTTACCAAAACACTGAACAAGTGTATAATTTGTTTACATAAACGACAAAAAAGTCAGCATTCACTATCTCTTTCATTTGCCCACTTTCAAATCAGCTGATTTCAAGCTAATTTTGCTATCATCAGTGAAAGATAGAGCTAGAAACTAGATCTAAACACTGACTCCAAAGTGTTTATGCAAAACGTTTCTACCAGTTTGCAAGCATAAATTTTTCAGACCGGTCAAAGTCTTCAAACACAGCCTAACAAGCTAGATAGCTATATGGGTCTGATCTCAGTTCAGTTCCACCATATAATCAAGGCCTCTGCAATATATATCATTTGCAAAAACCTTTAAAGATACATTTATGAAAAACAAAAACAAGTTAGAATCACGTAACTTGCTATATCACTTGTATTTATGATCAATAGATGGCGTTTTACCAAAACACCGAACAAGTGTATAATTTGTTTACATAAACGACAAAAGAGTCAGCATTCACTATCTCTTTGCAAATGATATATGTTGCAGAGACCTTGACTATGTGGGGAAACTGAACTGAGATCAGACCCATATAGCTATCTAGCTTGTTAGGCTGGGTTTGAAGACTTTGACCGGTCTGAAAAATTCATGCTTGCAAACTGATAGAAACATTGTGCATAAACACTTGGAGTCAGTGTTTAGATCTAGTTTCTAGCTCTATCTTTCACTGATGATAGCAAAATTAGCTTGAAATCAGCTGATTTGAAAGTGGGCAGATGAAAGAGATAGTGAATGCTGACTCTTTTGTCGTTTATGTAAACAAATTATACACTTGTTCGGTGTTTTGGTAAAACGCCATCTATTGATCATAAATACAAGTGATATAGCAAGTTACATGATTCTAACTTGTTTTTGTTTTTCATATATATATATAATAAACATTAAACAATTATTCTGTAAAAATAATCAGAAATATTTAATAAACTAGCAAAAATTCATATTTATTTTACTTTTTCATTTATTTTTTGCAGGCACTTAGTTGTTTTTCTGTCCACCATTGAATGACAAAAATCCACATTGTTCTCATTACATATTCTATTTATAATTATTTTTTTAAAAAATTTGTAAAGTCAATTATAATTTTTTTCAGTGTTTTTCATTTGTAGACCTGCTATGCCATTTCACATTTGTATCAATCCACTGATAACTTTATAATCTTATAATCTGTGTAAATAAGGTGTACATTGGAACTTGTTAAAACTTAAAATGATAAATTTGTCAAAATGGACCATGTGTACATGACATTTTCACAAAATTTACCAAGTTACCAGCAGTCTAAATACATATATGAAAAGGTGTAGCAGCTCCAATACATGACACTAATTGCATCAGAACAAAATATGAAAAAATATAGTTTTAACAATACTAAAAATATAAATTTCATACAAAAAAATATTAAACATGACATGACATTATGCAATTCCAAAATATTACTTTAAATATAGATATTTAAGCCTCTCACGAAATTACAAAACAATCATTAAATACTTTAAACAGGTTTTAACTTGTGTTCAATGTGCTTTAAAATTCGTAATAACCAAACATATTTTGCCAATAGAGGGACTTTCAAACCATGACACAAGATAGTGATTTTTATAAAGATAACAATGGCATCTTATCTTTAACCTAAGTGTCCACTTATATAGGGCCATTGAATACAGATTAAAGCCTGTTTAAAGTATTTACATATGCTTTCTGTGCACTCAATAAATTAATTACTACTCTTAAATAATTTATAGAATTTCCAACATTAAGATCATAGTATTAACTCACTGTAAATCACAAGATTTCATGTATGTTAATTTGTAAAGGAAATAATGGACTTAAACAGTAGAGAAAACAATAACTTCATGCTTCCAAATCAAGATGCTTCAGATTCACCTATATAAGTGGACATTTAGGTTAAAGATAAGATGCTGTTCTTATCTTTATAAAAGTCACTATCTTGTGTTGTGGTTTGGAAGGTCTCTCTATCGGCAACATATGCTTGATTATTATGAATTTTAAAGTGCTTTGAACACAGATTAAAACCTGTTTAAAGTAGTTACAAATGCTTTCTGTGTGCTCAATCAATTAATTACTACTCAACAATCATTAAAGCAAAATTGGGAAAAAAAAATAATGCTAAAATACTACTACATCTATATCTAAAATATTAACATGTCTAAATATTATATCTAAAAAATGAAGTCGATATCTAGCATAAAATTACAAAATGCTTAAAATAAAAACATACCATATAATATATAACAGGAATTGTCATGATGAAACAATTTTTTTTATCTGTTCTACTTTATTTTAGGTGGATAACATTTTGTTCCAAAATGGAGGCTCAAGGTAATTTTTTTTTCAAAATGGAGACTTATGTAACATGTGATTCACATGAAAATGATCATAACTGGCAGCTTATAATTCAGCAGTTTTATAGGCTTTCCATTAGACCAAATAAATTGTCAATTCAACTTCCACATTTTGTTTGATGGTTTCCATAAGAAATGCCACAGTTCTATCATGAATTCTCATGATGAAACACTCGTCCTGCACAAACCATGAAATATCAACTGTTTCAAAAGAATTTGTCCAGTTTGTTTTTTTGTTTTTATGCAAAAGGCTCTCATCAATTTCAACAATTTTGTTAGGGCCTCCAATTTTATTTTTTCTTGCCCTATCATTGCAGTGACCCAAACTTGCTGCTTATAGTTACTTCATTTTATTACAATTTTTTCTGCTAAACCAAACTCTGTTTTCCACCATTCTATGGATGTTACTTTGTGGGCTTAGTTGTAAATAAATTGGATCACATTTAAAAATGGAATTCTGGAACCATACAAACACATTCCCTTACAAAGGCCGATTTTATTATTGCATCCTGGAATGTCGCAATGCCATTGTTTGTCTGAAGGGTGGATGTACTTGGCTGCATTCATTCCAGTAGCAAGTAAATCTCAAACATTCCTCAATTTTGTACTGTTTTAAAAAAATTGTAGTATTAATCAGAAAATGGAAAATTAAATCAGCACAGAAATAAAAAACACTTTGAGAACTTGTTCAACAAAATCTGGACAAAAAAATGAAAGTGTAAATTTGGCACATAACACAATATTCGATGAGATCAGATGAAATCGCAGGGTTTAACAGAATCACAAGATTAGAGAAATATCACGAATGTGAAAAGACAATGCATGTTTTCTTCATTGTAGGTCTAATATGTAAGTACCAATTTTTTTTTTAGAAATCAAATCCAATTTATTGATTCTAATATATAATGGTTCTAAAATTACATGATCACCATTTCTGAGTGGCAATACGTAAAGAGAGTTTTGTCTGTTTTAATACTTCTAAAATCAAATGTTGAATTATTGCTAATTATCTGCCAGGGAGAATAATCCAAGTTATCATGTTGAAGGATTTAAACATCAGTATTTCTATTTTAAAATAGTGATGCTAAAAATAACAAAGTCATTGGTTTATTTTAAATGGATGAATAAATTTGATTATCTGAAGCAGATATGTAGGAAAAAAAAGCTAAAAAGAAACCAATCAATTTCTAATATTTTTAAATTTAGGTATATTATAAAGCACACACCATATATATATATATAATGAGTATTAAACTTTTAAACATTTTTTTTATATTCTTTAATCTTATGTGAAATGTAGTTAATCAAAAAATAATTATTATAATTGAACTAATTCATTTCATTTTACTAAAATATAAATTTACAAGCAATATGACTTTTTCCTTTATTTTCAATTTTTTTAATTGAAAAATTTGTGGGAGAAATAAAAATGATAAAATAAATTTTATAAATAACAAATCAGTAGTTGTTTAATTTGAAATTCAAGTTGTTAAAAGCACCAATGCAGTTAGATGAAAGGCAAAAATTGCTTTCACATCTAGGTGTAACCGACGTTAGAAAATCAAAAACCTATATGACAGGATTGATAAATTACATTTTTTTCAGTATAATTTTCATTATGTATAGGCGGAAATGGTCAATCACATATCACTTAATTTATGAGGTGGTTTGAAAGTAAAAGTTTTTCAGAATCTAATCATTTTTTATTATTGCAAATATCAAATGAAATGATCCATAGTCTGGTTATTTATAATTTTTAAGGTTCAACATTAAAGTACTTATATTCATTATGTAATTAAAAACATTAAAGTACTTATTCAGAGAATAAAATTCTGAATTGGTCTTTGACATGTATTATAATACAAATATTAAAAATAATGCAAAAAATAACATATAATACAAATGCAGTTATAAAGAATAATTTTCTTTTAACTTTTAATAAACTTTTAATTTCAACAACTTTTTTAAGATTTAAGATCCTAGTTATTTTACTTAATTACATAAAGTAATTAGTAAAGATATAAATAAATACAAAACCGAAGTTACAGAAGAGATCAGTCATTATTGCTGTTTAATGATGTATTTTGCATTAAAACAGCAGTGCAATTTAATATTTGACAGATTTTTACAATTTAAATAGCAATCTAAAAAATAGCTCTTTATTTATATTTCTAATAATTTCCGTTTTACATAACCATTTGGAGAAATTTTTGTACCGTACATGATTTTTTATTATTAAGTTTTGACACTCTGATTTGTCTAAATACATGACAGCAATTTCTAAAATATCAGACAAATTAACATATAACCTTAAAATTACATTTATTTTTTAATATACTAATAAATATATGGAGGTTGCAGCTAGTTTACGATTGCAATTTATAAATCATGACAATTATGCATAAGCTAATTATAACTTTTACTTATTTATATGTTGTAATATTGAAAATTATAAAAATAATTCTATTTTTGATAGTTTAATACTATTTTTATTATTATTATGAAGACTGTTTAATTCAAATGTTAAAATATGTCACCATCAAAGCAATGAATGAGCTTCATAACTGTTAATTATTGATAGCATAAAATTCAGTTGTAAAACCTTGGATCCAACTAAAATTTAAATTAGTGCTATGATTTGACCTAAAATCCTAAATATCATATGAAAGAAACATTTCATGTAAAGATGTTAGGATACTACTGTGCCCAGTTGTCAAACAATCTATCTATCTAGCTAGCTAGCTAGCTAGCTATTATTATTATTATTATTATTATTATTATTATTATTATTATTATTATTATTATTATTATTATTATTATTATTATTATTATTATTATTATTATTATTATTATTATTATTATTACTATTAGTGTTGACAGTTTATATTTAGAACTGGTACAGCTCTTCAAATCATTTACATTAAAAAATTATCTGAAACAAATCAATTTGTTTATATTTGCAGATATATACAGATTTTATATAGTAATTAAACTAATTAAACACCACAATTTTATTGAAATGATATTCATTGCTATGTATATGGATTTGTTTATATTATATATGTCATATTATTATGTTTTAATTTTACAGAATGATGAAATTAATAGTTCTTTATTTTCTTTTATTTTTTCTATGACTATCAAAATTTCACATGCATGTAAATACACGAATGTCTAGTCATGTGTATCTGGAATATAATTTAACAAATTGTTTAATATTATAAGTAAATTGGTATATATATATATTAACAGTGTAAAGTCAGGGGTAAAACTATGGGGAGATGGCAAATACATCATCATCCCCATAAAATAACTAATCAAATTAAATAAAATGAGTAAATAAAGATTATGAGCATTTGTAAAAGAAATAAAAGCATGACTATCAGCACTGGAATAAGTAATTATAACAATAATTATAAGTTATGAGCTGCATCACGATCAATGTTCTAGCCATAGAGCACAATAAGAGTACACACCAACTATAAACTCAATTTTCTTTAAAATAAAATCAGTGATGTCCACATACAAACATAAACCTTCACACACACATATATATGTTTATATGAATATATATATATATATACTAACCATTATTGCTCAGAATAGCTTGAAAAGCAAGGACTCTAGGGACTGTGATTGCAAACAAGAGAAAACATCAACATATAATATTTTAAGCCTATTTTAATATTAAATAAATTCACTGTCATAACTTAAAACAATGAAAGATAAATTTATTAATTAAAAACCATAACATATTGTTATGGTTTGTAATCAAATTAAAAGTCTATCAAATATGCTTTAAATATAAATACATTATTCTGATTTGCTTAAAAATAAGAGAAAATATGCTCTAACCTTGTAATTTACAGATATTTCAATATAAATTTACATGAGCCATAAATATATAAGCACAACGATGTGCTTGTATAATAATATAAAATTATCATTCTACTTGTTTATAAATTAATAAAAAAAAATCACTTCAATTTAAATAAACATAGATAATAAATGATTATATATATGGGTATGCATGTAAATGTGTGTACACACACTCATTTATATCCTAATGATCCATATAGCCATATTATATTCTCACAAGACATAATTAATTCAATGTTGTAAATTTACATAAAACAAAAGCACACATGCATACATTTTCTAATATAAAATATATGGTACAAATTTTAAATATCTTATTTTCTTATAAATCAAGTTATTAGTACATTATTTTTAATTATAAGTAAAAGTTTTAAAAAGAAAACATTGTCTTTAACAGTCCAGTTTGAAAGTTCTTTCAAAACTCTTTGCCTTTTATTTCTTCACTTACAATATTTAAGAAAGATTTCTGAATTTACATTCTAATCTCTAAATAAAATCCTTTATAAATATTAACTGTAAGAAATCATCTTGAGACAAACTGGTCAATTACTTTTATTTTATGCTGCATATTTTCTTTTTGGATGGATAATTCAGTCAAATGTTATTTACTTTTAAAACTTATAAATTCAATATTTAAATTTAACTGTATAGTTAAATGTTTGAAATAATAGTATTTTTAATAGTTATATTCTACTCATCAGCTAATATCTGTTGTGATAGTCTCTCATTAAGCTGGTCTATTCCAATCATGTTGGTGATAAAACAATAAACTGGTATATTGATGTTTCAGGTTAAGCATATTAATATTAGATAAACATTAATAGTCAGCCAGCTCTGTTATGCCTCTATAATTTAATGGACTCCGTTGGCAATCAGTTAAGTACAATGCATATAGTCTATGATGTACAGAAGAGCCATTTCATCCTTCCACGTGAATTCATACTTGACCATCATGAAACTTGAAGTAGCTTGCTTGCAATCTATATCTGATTTCTCTTTATAACTTAATAATCTTGTCCTCTTTTTTTTTAAACCTACTTTTTATAATGTATGGTAGAATTTGAAAACACAATAACTAATTTTTTTTTTTTTATCTTTATAAAAAATAATAATAATAATATTTTTTTTTTTAATTGACATTAATCAAAACCTAATTTTTATCTAAAAATTTTCTTAACACTTCAAGCAAAATCAGGTTGTAGAAATTAAAATCAAAGTATTTTACAATAATTTTCAGTTATCAAAAGTAGTTTTAATTGAAGAAAAATTCTTACTTAATTGAATTGAAAATAGTTAAGAGAATCTTATAATTGTTATCTATTATAAAATGGAATAGATCTTTCTTAATGCTTGAACTAAAATACAATAATTTCTAATGATTTTAATTATCAAAATTATTATTTAATCATTAATCTGTTACTCCAGTGTGTATATTTTAAATATGTAAACGAAATTTTGTTTGTGTTCATTTTTGTTTATACTTTCTACTTTTTATATATATGCACACACTCTACCATGTTGTTGTGTCATGAGACATTACCATCTCAATGTATATATAACATTAAACACAGTCATTTTTCTCTATAAATAATATATGCAACTATAGTAAATAATACACTCTCCCGTCTCTATACTTGATAAAACTATAATAAAAAAATTGAATCAATTTCTTATTAGTTTTCTTTTATATAAAGACGACTGTCTTCAATTTTTAAGGCATAAAACATAAAATATTAATTAATCCAATTATTTTGTTGTATCTATACTGAGACTGATTTTTTTTTTTTTTTTTTTAGAAATGTAAAGAAATTCTTTCTTATTTTTCTTACTTTCACTTTGTAATAAACATTAATGATCTATACGTAATAGAGTAATTTACATTGTGAATATTTATAACATTTGATATATTTGCTTTGTAAAAAAATAATAAATTTTGCTACAGTAAATAATACAAAATTCCATTTCATTACTTAACAATATTGTCACAAGAAAATAAAATCACTTTCTTAGATATATATTGTGATTGTCTGTCAGAGCAATAGAGACTAAAGGATAATGAAGTATATATAGTTTACACATAGTCTTATTATGTTAAGCAATGATGAATACAAAAATTGATGCAGCATGGAGTAAAAATTACCCTTTATTGCATCCAAACTACATTTAATTTAAATAGTTATTAGGTTTGTGAGGACTTGATTTGGATTTCATCAAATAATATTATGAATTAAATCTTAAATACATCTTCTATATCATCTAAATATTCTTTAAATGTTAGTGTTTATATATATATATGTCAAAGCATTGACAGGGAAACGAACCTGGGCCGGCTGCTTGGAAGGCAGCTATGCTAACCGCTAGGCCACCAACGCTTGACTAGTATTTTTCTTAAATATTTAGCTCGTATAAGTTATTAAGAAGCTTCATATAAAGCATATGATTTATAAACTTTTGACATGTTAAATTATTTAATTATTTTTTCGAGTCAAATATAAAAAAACTATATATATTAGTAAAAAATTAATTTACAACGACTTTGATTAGAATGTATTCAGTTTATAATTAATATTCGATTAACTTTTGACTTTTTTTGAGACTATTGTAGGAGTTGCAGATGAAGCTTATCAATATGAAGAATGAAATAAATTAATGCTGCTTTTCACGATTTTAGCTACACTTAGTTAAAAAAGTTTCATAGAAAAAAAAGTAATATGAAAATTAATGATTGAAAATATCTAAAATTTTAAATTTCTTTAATTAATTTCAAACTTAAAAAAATATTTTTTAATAGACGATAAATTTATTTACCACTGCGTTTTTTTTACTTCTAATTAACTACGTCTCATTCTAATAACTATTTGGTATATGTAATAGTAAATGTTTTAATAAACTAAGAATTAATTAGAAATTTGAAATAATAAAATAATCTGTATTATTGGCAAACGATAACGATTAATTATTATTATTTGTCTAGCTTTTCGACCTATTTATTTCTGAGACCCCATTAAGTGTGCTGGCATAATTTTTTGGCTGCTGAAGAAATATATACTAACAATTTTCAAAAAAAAAAAATAGTATTTCATCAAGTTACTTTTATTGCTAATTTTATTAATGATAAATACAAGCACTGATAACTAAATATATTAAGTAAGCACATGACAATTTAAGTTTTAATTAAGCATAAATCTCAATCAACTTGATGCTCTCATGCACATTAATATTTATCCAGAACAAAAACAAAATTAATATAATACTTATAAACAAAAATAAACTAACTTCTTTATTTTTGTTTGCAATAAAGAATAAAAAGTAATAATAGAGATATTTTTTAAAATATTAAATGCCTTTATTAATTGTGCATGAAAAAGAAATAAAATAATTGTTGCTTCAATTATATATGGAGTTTTTAGATTTAACATAAGATAAAAACATGGGGGATCCAGAAATTAATTAAATCAATCCATGGAGTTTTTAGATCTAGCATAATACTTAAAAAAACTTTTATCTATATTATTTTGAAGTTTTTAGTATTGACACAGTGAATAAAAATGTAAAACTATATTGTACTTTAAATTGAGTGGATACTTGTAGTTTATATATATATATATATATCATTAGATATTTCTACTACAAGTTAAAATATATATCCTTTACTTACATATTATATTTAATATGTGTACATAATAAAACGTGTATATATTATAAATGATCTTCACTTAATACATATAATTTTACTTTACATAAATATTATATATTTTTGTAGTAAATTATATATATATACTCTTAATTTATATATTATATTTATATGTGTACAAAATTATATATATAATAAATAAGTAACTAAGTTTTTTCTATTTAAAAGTATTTGACTGTTTTTACTTTTATTTTAAAATAATTGTTTTAAAAAACAAAGGTAAAAAAAAATTGCAATCATTGATTTAAAAAATTATAGTAAGCGTTCTTTTTATTTAATTTTTCACAGATCATTTTAAGTAATGCTAGTTCTTTATTTTAACTTTTTTTTTGAAAAATAATTTGTTTTCAAATGAAAATAAAAATTATAAACAATTTTAAATAGAAAATTTAGTTACTGATTTGTTAAATATATATAATTATGTACACATACTAAATATGATATATACATTAAGGCTTTAAAGCAGTTTAAAAAGGTTATTAAATTGAAAGAAAAAATACTGCCCTCTCATGACCATTATTTGAAACAAATGAAAGTTCTAGAATAATTGTTAATGGAGATGCTTGAAGTTATTGAATATATTTTATATTTTTTTTCATTCTGTTTCATATATATCAAACTAGTTGAGATACTGAAAAGATAAATGTTTTAAATAGATTAAGATGATATAACATAGTGGTATATCAATATTCAAACAATTTTATTGAATTTAAATATATTAAACCTTGATTTTAAAACTTCATTCCATCTTGAAAAACATCAAGAGTTATCAAACAAATAAATTGGTTTCCCAAAATCAATAAAAGCATTTAAAAAAATAAAAATTTACAAAATGATCAACACTCTCATCACTTTCATCTCATTCATATTTTATTTTAGAAATAAATGAGTGGCAATTGTAATTTTTTAAGATTTAGATAGAAGGAAGTGTAATAATCTCTGTAAATAAAAAATATATGTATATCATTCCTAAAACTGTGTATTTAAAAAATAAATGTGTTTCAATAATTAAAAGTGATTGTAAACTTTCATCAGTGAAATAACACATATTGTTTTATCTAAGTAACTTAATATTAGCAGGTACAGTTTCAAAATTTTTTATTTCAATTGGCATATTTTATTTTTACAAATTAATCTACTACTCTACATTTATTAAATTTAATTGTGAACTGTAAAAGAGTTTTAAATATATAAATAGCTATTGCTAATCTTGTAGTAATTAACTACATGGATTACTAATAATGAACTTTAGTTAATGATTATATTTATCATTTTAAACTATAGTCATTGTTAGATTTTATATTCCCATTTCTAACAATTCTTCATAAAGAAATATTTATACCACCTTTTCAATTGTATGATTTTTCTAATATATTTATCTTTTTATATTTAATAATTTTTAAATGTTTTATTATACTTAAGCAACAGTAAAATGAAGAGTCATATCAGAAACAAAACATATTTGTTAACAATAGGAAACTAAAAACTTTCAAATTTTTCCCAATTCATAATATTAAATATTTATAATTAAGTAAAACCCCATTGATATATTCATTAAAATAAAAATTGTCAACTTAATGATACCTAATTATATTAATTATATTATTCAATTGTTGTTTGCCTGATGGTTTGTGATGACAGTATTTTAGTTTTATTTATATATTGAACTATTTCTACCACCTAATATTAAATATTGAATGGCTTTAGAAAAAATGTTTAAATGTTCAATTAGAATGAACTGTTAGTAATAACATACATGTTAATATATAAAACATTTTAGGTGTTTATCATTCTCCTCTCTACTTCAGTTGTTGCTGATCTGACCAATGGCAGTATTAGCAGGTGAATTGAATTTGGACCATTAGATTTTTGTATAATGAATTTTAAGGTAACATTCTAAACAACAGATAATCTTCTAAAGACTACAGTCAATAGAAATTTCATATACACATGTAATTCCTTCTGATTTTTCCACTTTTTTAATAGAAAAATTAATTATTAATCTCCAGATATTATGTGTAGTCTCACTACAATAACTTATGGAATTATTTGCCATTGTCATATAAGTAGCTTCTTTTAATTTTCTTTGTACTTTTCCTCTCCATTATGTTTATATTTTCCCAAATGAACATATGATCATTAGTATCTGAGATATTTCTGTTTTTTTCCAATCATCAGTTAGTACTCTTGCAATTTTTTTTCAATAGGGCAACTTGTCTCACCAATATACATTTTTCCACAATCATATGAAATTTTATAGATGCAGATTTTGCTTTTCAGTATGTCTAGTTTTAGGCTTTGTGGATGCTAAAATTCCTCATAGTGTGGTATGTATGATATTATATTGCATATTTTCATTAGTTTGCCTGCTATTCCTGATATGTAGATACACTGCAGTGCCAATAATTGCTTTTATGTTTTTTTATTGTCTAGCTAAGGTTTTCTTAATGATAGCTAATAGATAAGCATTGTTCATGAGAGTTTGTTCTAAAGATATCTTTTCTTTTTTTGAATCACATGTTTTTGAAAAAATTTATTTTGCTTTGTTTCATAGTGATAGTATAATTCCATGTTTTGTGTTTATGGTGCAATTAGAAGTATATGTTAAATATTTTCCTGTATCTGTGGGATTGCTGTGAACTATAGTTTTGATTTTACCATGAGGGAGTCTTGTCACAAGAACATCCTAGAATGATAATTTTTGTTCTTGTTTTTATTCTATATTGAATTTAATTGGAGAGGATTAGCTATTGATGTGTTTCCAGAATGTTTGTAGTAGGTTTCACCATGTGGCTGTACAATAAATGCATCATTAACATAGTAAAGTCAAACTTTAGAAGGGTGTGGAGTAGTCTTTACTGTTATGATATTCAATTTCTTATTGATAAATATTGCAAACCAGGTGTAACAATGGTAAGCCTATAGCCATCTTTTGATTTGATTGAAAAAAAATCTGTGTTGTATTGAAAATATGGTATTGTTACGCAGAATGTTAATAGTTCCACTATATTAGCAAGAAAAACATTTATTTAGGTTTGTAAGCGATGTCACTATTTAATCTTTTACTTATAATAGACAATGAATTTTTCACATAGTAGATTTCTCAATAAAAGTTTTACATCAAAGTTTACTAATATGTCAGTTCTTTTAATTTTCAGGTTCTTGATTAATTATACAAAGTGCTTAAAATTCTTGACAAAGGACTGGATTTCATATTTCTAAGTACTTAAAAATTTTGAGAACGAATCTTGACACATTTTGGAAAAGTGAAATTCTAGTACTACAAATAGATATTAATGGAACATGGTTCTTATGAAGTTTAGGTAGAACATACACATTAAGAATTTTGTTGAAATATGATTCTAATTTTATTTTGTTCTGAAACATCAAAGTATCTCTGATGCTTTCTGAGTAATGCTTATAACTTTATTTCCATATCAGCATTTTTGCCACTTTTTGTAATGGCCTGCTGTGGAGAGTTCTGTATTTTGTTATCATAATCAGAAGTATCTATTACAAGTTTCACCATTGCCTTTGTCAGCAGAAAGACTGCTTATAGGTTTATATCTACTTTGAGATATTTAATTGCTTTCCTCATATCATAGAAAATATTTGATTTCAATTTTTGTTGACTCAAATGTGCTTTCTAATCTTTAGCATAATTCTGCTGTTTCTTCTAAAGGCATAACTTTCTCAGTGGGCGGCATTATATCTAATAAAGAAATATGAGATGGTGTGATGACAAATAAATTAAAATTATCAAATTATTTGAATTTCAAATTAAAATTAAAGATTGAATTTTTTTTTTAGATAGCTAAGAATTTTTTTTCCGATAGCTGGCTAACATTTGATATATTTAGGCTGCTAAGGTGTTTTATAAAATCAATACATAAATAAATTTATGCTTTGGATAAATGTAATTTAAAAACCAACTGAATCTTTAGGTTAGTTTTATTTTATTAGATAATAAAAAACAATTTAAATACGATACAAACTTTGTAATATAAAAATTTTCCACCAATATATGAGTATTAAATGTGTATGTTAATTTATTTAATGCATTACAAACATAACCACTACAAGCATTATTATATATATTTCAAGAATGTTTTTGTTCTCCTTTTTTAAAATAAAAGTGCTATTATAATATAAAAATAATATTAATCATTTTATCAAATATTATTTAATAACTATAACACTGTAATAAGCATTCTAGTATTCAGTATCTGGATGATCATATATATTGTATCCATACCAAAAGATGAATGTGGAACAGAAGAATATATCTAACTAGAATATAACAATATTGATCTACAATTAAATTACATAAACAATAACTAACAAGACAATTAACATTAAGGCTAGCTCAAGATACACTGCTAACATGCAGTATCTAATAAACAGTATTTTTCAATAATTAAATATAAGAAAACCTATTAAATAAAATACTAAAACACTTAAATTCAACATAAATAATTAGAGTTCCAACTATAATACTCAATCTATTCATATTCAATAATATATTTAACTTATAAACTTTCTCAATATTATAACTAAAATAAGGTTCTATCAAAATAAATATAATTATGAAATTCTTAACGAGACATTCAGTAAGATACACTAGCTTAAACACTAAGAATACATCCCTAAAGATACATTCCCAATGGCATAAGAATATTACCCCACTAAATGCACATAACAGAAATACTATGTAATACTCTCATGTCTTTAAAACACACATCTAATAATCCTAAAATATAATTTATAAATTTATTACAGAAATAATAAATTACTTAATATTCCTTTAATAAAATACTAATTGGACATATAACGTTAACTAATAATTTCTTACTTATCATCTTTTAATAGAAAATTTACAATTCTTCAAAAATAATAATAATAGTCTCAGGTTCATTTCTAAAAAACTAATAACAAAATGAATGAATTAATTAACATCCTGTAGTTAAATATAATGAGGATTTTACAGGATATCTAACTACTCTTTCAAAATAATAACAATAAGCAACTAAAATAACTTAATGACTCTCAACATTGAATCTATTTAATGATTAAAGTTTAGCAATAAAACATAAATAAGATAATATTTAAAATAAATATTATACCATTTTTCTTTGTTTAATGTGACATTATTAAAAAATATAATGTATTTGAATTTTGTGACAGTATCAAGTATATCTTTCATTGGAGTTGTATCAGTTTCAAAATAATTAGCAATGATCATATCTTCTGTGATGATGATGGTGATGATGATGATGATACTACTACTACTACTACTATTACTACTACTACTACTACTACTACTACTACTACTACTAATAATAATAATAATAATAATAATAATAATAATATGCTTTGTTACTCAATCAGATACAATAGAAATAATAACTAAGTAATCTTTAGGAATCATGTGCCAAATAAGTATTATTTCAAATTACTAATTTTTGTGAATCATGTATGTAGAATGAAATATCAAATAAACAACATGGAGATAAATCACAACTGGAATAGAATATAAGTTTCAAAAACAGTTAACAAACTTATTTGTAAATTAACAATATTATACTATTACAATAAATTTATAACATAGTATAAAACAAATATTTACAAAAGTAATATAAGAATTTTTTTTTCTCATGTGTCATAGCATCAGCCTGGAAGTGAACCGACTAATCTGGGACAACTGCTTGTAAAGCAGCTCTCGCTGACCTCTTGACTACCAATGCTTGACAAGTAATATAAGAAATTGACAGTATTTAACATTTAAAAAATGTTTACAGTAAATTGTACCAATAAATGACAAAAAATAAAATGAGATAGCCATCCCTCCGATCATTTAAAATAAAATAATAACTTACAATGATAATGACAATATATTATCCTCATTCAGTAAATATAATATTCTATTATTTTGTATTGAGAAGAGTTACAATAAATTTGCCAATTTCTACAAACACTTACTATTACACTAATATATTTCTTAAAATTCAACAAGTAAAATATTTTCAAAAAAAATATTAAATACTTTCTTTGCAGTTTAGCAAAAAAGCATCATGATCTTTGAATATCAGAAATGTTTTAATAAAAAATATGAATATCTCACTCTATAAAAAATTATGATTTATCCAAAATACTTAAGACATAATTTCATAAATTTTTGTAACTTAAATGGGTTTAAATTAATTATAATAAAATTTATAGAACTATCTATACATTATATTGCTTGATATTTGTACTTTTTGTTTTTATACTCTTATATTCATCATATCATTCAAAATCATTTTCAATATTCTCACCTTTATTCTACCTTAAATATGCATCTGTTTGAGCTAAGTGATTGCTACTACTTGTAGGAATATCTGCCATTCGTTTCTTATGTTATATACTATAACAATCATTAGTTATCTCAACATCATTTGGAAAAGAAATTTCTATGTTCTCTCACAAAATTATCAACTTCAAACAATTTATCCATAATTTTACCAACTTATAAAACTATCCTCTATAATGATTCCTGTGGTGATAGATAGCTATTATAATATAGGATATGAAATAATAAAAAATGACTCAAACCAGTAAGATAATATCATCATGGATACAGTGCAATATCATAATAATAAGTCCATATTCATCAGGCCCCTAAGATTCAAGTCATGGCTTTATTATAGCACTTATTGACAATAAGGAACTGCAACTGTTGATGGAAATTGATATACAGCCCTATGTTATCTGTACATTTTAATAACATTAAAGGATGAAAATGTAATTAATGTATAACAGACTTCAACATATTTCTAACACCTAAAATTTCATATGAATATTACTCTCCTGACCACCATCCTATATCTTCCATCCTGAATTACTCAGTTAATATCATAAAATATATAAACCATATTCTAAAATAATTCCCAAAACCCCAATATTAAAGAAGTAACAAAGATCTAAATTCATTTCAAGATGGTTTTTGTAAAGTTTTTAATCACAAATGATCTTGATAAAAAACATACATTCATACTATACATTTTAGTCAATAAATAATTAAAATTACCTCACATTCAAAAATTCAACCAGACTAGCCAAGAAAAAAAGAATTAAAACATGACCAAAGATTTCACTGCTACAAGCAGACTTCTCAAGTGTACAGAATTACAAAAAAAACTACACTATACATATATTAGACACTACCCACAAATCCATTACTTCCCATCCATCCTTAATATTAAAAGTACTCTTAAATAAGTTAATTGCTTCAGAATAATAAATTTTCAATAATAAAGATTTTTTAATTCATCTTTTGATTTCATTTCTCTCAAAGAAAACAACCTTAGTTTCATCAAAATTAATAGTGTGGTCTGTATCTTTTTCATGAACATATAAAACAGAACAAAGATTTATTTCTAACCCTACTTTTATAAACAATTATTCTTTCATTTAAACTCACACTATTTTGACCTATGTAAACCTTCTTACAAAAACAATAGATAAAATACACTGCACCAAAAATAGTCACCTTATGAAAAATTCTCTTTGTATTATTTAATAAATTATTCAAAGTAATGCTCCTTTTCCAAGCAATTTTCTTATTTCCAAATAAATTGCTATTCTTACATACAATTTTATAAGAAGACAATTTAAATGGTAAAGAAATAAAATCATATTTTTCATTATCATTTACATCCTTACAAATATTACTATTAAATAAAATACTTTTAACAAATTTATCAGAATAGCCAATACTCAAATACTCTTTGTAGAATTGATCTCTCTGAAACAAAGCTACCCCCACCAGAATTATTTAATTATTTATTCCTATAACAATAATTTCTTAAAGCAGCTACTTTATGAGATACAGACTGATAACTATCAGGTTTATAGACTTTAATTCTTTCCTTTTAACAAAATGACTGCATACTAAATAATTTGTCTTTACATTTCTAATCACAAAAGATCTAAAAATTTTAACTTAACAAAATATAACCCCCCCCCTACTTCTAAAACATATTTTATAAAAGGATCAAAACAATTAAGCTCATTTACAAATTCCTTCAATTTATCATTTTCAACTACAAACAATCATCCACATTAGTGTATTCAGTTTATATTAATTATTTGGAGTAGGCAATTATTATTAAAAAATTGTTTATATTTAAAGTTATTTGTTAGATATGTGGATGATTGTTTGACTGTAGTTGAGAATGATAAATTGAAGGAATTTGTAAATGAGTTTAATTGTTTTAACCCTTCTATAAAATATGTGTTAGAAGGAGGAGGATTAGATTTTGTTAAGTTAAATTTTTAAATCTTTTGGTGATTAGAAATGTAAAGACTAATTGTTTAGTATTCACTCAGTTTTTTAAAAGTAGAGAATTAAGATCTATAATTAAACCTGATAGCTAACAGTTTGTATCTTATAAAATAGCTGCTTTAAGAAATTTTTGTTATAGGTATAAAAAAATAACTAATTCTAGTGGGGTAGCTTTGTTTCAGAAAGGTTAATTCTATAAAGAGTATTTGAGTGTTGGCTACTCTGATAAATTTGTTAAAAGTATTTCATTTAATAGTAATATTTGTAAGGATGTAAATGATAAAGAAAAATATGATTTTATTTCTTTGCCATTTAAATTGGTTTCTTATACAATTGTATATAAGAATAGCAATTTGTTTGAAAATAAAAGAATTGATTGGAAAAGGTGTATTATTTTGAATAATTAATTAAATAATACAAAGGAAATTTGTGATAGGAGGACTATTCCTGGTGCAGTTTATTTTATCCTTTGTTTTTTTGAGAAGATTTACAAAGGTCAGGGTAGTTTGAGTTTAAAGGTTCATAAAAGTAAGGTTAGAAATAAAGGTCTTAGTAGTTTTGTATGTCCATAAAAAAAATACAAACCACACTATTAATTTTGATGAAGCTAAGATTGTCTTCTTTGAGAGAAATGAAATCAAAAGAATTAAAGAATATTTACTGTTGAAAATTTATTATTCTAAAGCAATTAACTTATTTAGAAGTTCTTTTGATATTAAGGGTGGATGGGAAGTAAATGCATTTGTGGGTAATGTCTAGTTGGGTTGTAATTTAAATGTTTATTTAACTGGTTGCTAGGGTTTATTTTTATTGTGTGTGGTGGGGTTGTTCAGTCTCTTTCAATATTTTCAATTTTATTAATCTTTAAATATATAAGTAGCAATATTAAGACAGTAAAACGCAAACCGAAATCCGTGCGGGAATTTTTAGTATAGCCGGTTTAAATTATACAAATAATTAAAATATTTAAATGATTTTGACTGGTGGATTGTCCCTCTAATAAAATAGTTTTCTCTTTTTGGTTTGTTTCAAATTTTTTAAGTATTAAATTGAATAGTATATTGTTTGAAAATAAGGTATATTTAGTCTATTATCTGTTTTAAAATTGAAGTTTATAAATCCGAGGGTTGCCAATAAAAGGGGCATAAAACACATGAAAGGGAGACAAAGTTGCCCAGAACATAAATTTTCTTTAATTTCTTTCTTCTTCATTTATCGCATTTTTTATACTTTAATATCTTTGAAGAAACCACGCATTTAAATCTTCCAGGATCTTAGAATAATTTTTAAAAAGTTCCAATATGTTTCCTAACCCACAGTACCGCCAGGGTTCTATTAAAATATAATCTGAATTTTCATAGAAAATGGTAGTTCGAAAAAAGTTATAATTTTATAATATTCTAAAAGAGGCGAGTTGAGTGTTACTATGAAAGGGGAAATTATGAGGGGGAAAGTATGAATATAATGGAAAATAAAATAGTTATTCGTAGTAAGGAAATTTTTGAAATTGGTTCTTTAGGGGCTCAGAAAAGTTAAAGTCGAAAGTTGTATAAATAATATGAAGAAGTGAAATTACCAGGGAAAACATTGCCAAAGAAGAAAAAATATTTTACGAGAAATAAATATAAAATGGTTCGGAAAGGTTTTAAAGGTTCGCAAGAAAAACGTATTGCCAACATTAAGGGGGTACAGTAAATTTTTAATATTTTAAAATTAAATGAAACAAATGCTACTTATTAAAGAACAATTTTTTAAAATTATAATCAGAAGGAGGCAAAAGGAATATAAAATAGGGACCAAGTTTGAAAATATGTGTTTGGTTAATTTTTTCTTTACATCTAGAAAAGTTTTAGTAGGTGGAAATTTATTCGTGTATACTTATATAAATTGTTTGTTTTGTGTTCAAATAAAGAGGATGGAATTGGGGCAAGGAGGCTACAAACCTATAGGAGTAGTTTTTGGTATTTTTGGTATTATGTATATTGTTTTTTTTTTAGCGTGTCGATGTGTGGCAATTTTTTGTTAGTATTTGAAACTAAATTGGTGTAGTTTTAAAATTGATCTTTTGTGTATTATATAGTTCAAGTGTTTGTTTTCTGTTATTTTCCGTTGGGTTTTAGGGTTTAAATGTGAAATAAGGTTCTAGGTGGGATTTTATTAGTGTTTTTGTTTTAAGTTTATCGTGTTGGTACAATGGGGTTGGGAGGTGGTTAAAGTGTAAAAAAGAGGTTTAGTGAGGTATATGTGGTTTTATGTTGTTTGGTAGTAATGCCAGGGTTTACGTTTCCGTTCTATTTGGTAATATTTTGTAGTTTCTATCTCCCTTTATACTTGTCTTTTCGTTTTGCTTTGGCTATTGAAGAATTTTTGGGTGTCGGTTTTGAATAGAAGAGTATTAAGGTTATGTTTTGAAGGGTGTCAAGAAGGGGTGTTTTTTATTTTTCAAGAATGAACATAATTTTATAAATATTCCAATAGATATACAAAATATTAATATATTTCTTGGGTATAAAATATAGGTTAAGTATATATGTATAAGTAATGTGAAAAAAGTATATGAAGGGGATAGGTGGTTGGAAAGAGGTAATATTTGAACAGGGTATATAGAGTTATAGAAATATATTTTTTAGAGGAAATTGTTGTAATTTATATGTTTATAATGTGTTTATCTACAGTATTTATATACGGAATAGAAAGGAAAGAAGTATTACCCAAAAAGAAAAAGTAATATAATAAAATGAGAAATAAATAAATAACTTATAAAAGATATAATATTTTAATTAACTATAAAAGAAATCTAAAAATTATATTCAACATTGTAGCATAAAGAAAAATGGTTCCCTTGTAAATAATGTAATAGTTTGTTGTTTTATCTTATTTTGTTGTTGTATAAAATTCTAAAATGTTTATTAAATGTTCTGGTTTGTTTTCTACCTGCGAATCACAGGTATGTTTAGTCATTAAACAAGTATATAATTGTTTGCCAAAATATAAATAGAGAAGTATATTTATCTTAAATATTTATTGATGTTTTTTGTAATTGAATAATTATAAAATTGCATTGGTTACTGGTATAAAATTGTATATAATTTGTAAATTGTATGCTATTAGTTGCATGCTTCATTTATAGATTATATAAAATGCCCTTACTAATTTATTTTATTATGTAAGATAAAAAAAAGGAGGTATTAGATTATTAACTAATTTATTACGGTTATAAATTTGATAAAAGAAAAGCTGTACTAGTTAGATTAAAAATGAAGATTGTGATTATTATTATTGTTTTATTATTAATCTAATTTCAGAGTAGTAAATTATGAAAAATCCTTATATATTTTGTACTTATTTTAATTTAATTGAATAAATTTAAGAATGAAATTATTTCATTTGAGGTAGATAATTACTATTATTGTTATTATAGATAAAAGATTAATATTTAATTGTTAAATGAGTTTAGTGATTAGAAGTTGCAGAAGTATAAGAATACTATGTAGTTATTATATGTAATAGTAATATAAGGGGGGATAGTGTTCTTATGCATTGAGGTAGTATCTATGGGATATTATCTCAATGTAATCTACTTTGTCCCCTTTATTTCCACTTCTAGTCTCATGAATTCTGGAATAGTTATTTGAGTTAGTCTAAAACAGAATAAGTTAATTTTAGAAATTTGATAATAAAGCATTAATTGAATATCTCATTAATTATTAGAGCTAGAAGGTTAGGGTTTTCACTATGTTATATTTATTTGGGGGAGTGGAGAAATATAAGTAGGGTGAGAGGGTAGATTGTGGTAGTGGTGGGCTGTGTGCTATTATAGTGGGGTCAGATATATATATATATGGTGTAGTTTTTGTAATTCTTTACACTCGAGAAGTCTGCTAGTAGCAGTGAAACCTTTGGTTGTGTTTTAATTAATTTTTTCTTGGCTAGTCTGTTTGAATTTTAAATTTGGGGTAATTTTAATTATTTATTTATTTGTTATTATATAATTTAGAGATTAGTATTATGACTTTCTCTGTATTTCAACAGATAACATTCACAAAGATAAAACATTAATAAATTAAAGATGTTATCTAATGTATTCAAGCATTCACATTAAATAAATATTTTAAATATTCTTGTATGTTTCCAACACATTCATCTGTCTTCATCAATTCTTTTTATAAAAATACACACTGATAATTTCTCTCAATGGTTCATTTCACTGTTTAATATTAAATTCAAGCAATATGAAATACTAATTATAATTACTAATTAGGATATATCATTATAAAAAAAATTATTAAGCAAAATGTAATCTAAATAATAAAAAGAAATTACCCATGATCACAACTATTATTAAGATCCATTTATGGTGATCCGCTTCTTGGATCATATATTAAAAAAAAAACAATTACAATTGTAATTTATCTTGTTCAAAAAATTACTTTCTGAATACCCTTTTTTATTTAACTAACTACTAATAATAAAAGTTAATATATTTTAAGATTAAATTTATAATATAATAACAGCAGGTTAGTTTTTTTTTTTTAAAAATTGTAATATTCTAAAAATTAATGTTAAACTTAATATTTAAAAAATGATAAAGTTATGAAAAGATTTTTTCCCTCTCCCCCTGCTTATAAGCTGAATGCTTGTCAGGAATTTTCCACTGTTGCCTAGTTATGGGTGGAAAGCTTTGTGCACAATTGTACTCATGTCTCAGCACCATATAAAGAAATATAAAAGTAATAATATAAAATCCAATAAAATCCAGAAGAATATTAATGATCCTGAAAAGATAAAATGTTTATTTCAGTCCTTTCTGAAAATTTTATCCAGGCATGTACTATCTCCTTAAAAGAATAATTCAAAATCCATTTTATGTGAAAATATTTGTTTTTCTTGCATACATAGTCTCCATTAATTTCAGCCATTAGATATAGCAGATATATTACAATAAATGTAGCACAAATAATATTTGCATCTCCATCGGTCAAAAACATTAATGAAAACATTATATAATATAATGTTATTTATTTGATATGTGTATCAGCAAACATGCAGTTTATAAATTAAAATAAATATTTCTTTCTTTAAAAGATTTATGATTTTTATCCTTTTAAACATGTATCTTTTTACTAGACATTTTTCTTTTCCAGGCAAAATGACAGCTATATCAAAGCATTCATCATCTGATATAATTTCAATCTTTTAAAATGATCTAGTAGAGCTCATTTATTCCAAATAATGTTATTTTTAAAGTATATCATTTATTAATTGATTTGATCAATAGCAAATCCTATTAAAAGCATAAAAGACATTCATAAGTCATCTTCAATTTGTCTCTAAATCGATCATTTTTAAACATAAGTCTATTTATATTACTTTAAAGACAAATTAAATGTAAATTATTACTATTAATTATATAATAAACAGCCATTTTATCATACTATAAAAACATTTTCAATTCAGTTTTTAAACTTAGATGCAGAGTCTTAATTTTCTTTTCTTTCTTTCAAATTTAATACAATGATAATGATTTTTAATAAATATCTGATTCTTCTTAATTGACTTTAATAAATTATTTTTATTGTAATATGATAAAATTATTGCAAAGAGAATAGTTCACTCACTCAGGCATACTATTCATAAAAATTTCAAAGTTCTTACATAATTTTTTTTTCAGCCTTGTTGCAGTATCTTCCTTGACATTTGGTGTTCATTGTCCCAATATTTAAATAGCTACTATCATATTCCATAGAATTATTGAGGTCCTAAGCTAAGTTTCAAGAAGAATAGTCTGATAGAAAAATTTGGTGTTTTAATGAACCATTATTTAAATAGTTATTTCAATTATATTTTTAAAACACTTTTATATAAAAATAATAATTTAAAAGAACTTATTATTGTCACAATATAAAAAAATAATAAATATAAATTTCAAACTGAATCTGTCTTAATCTGAATCTGTAAATCACTTAATCACTGAATCTGTCTAGACTAACTTAAAATTATGTTTTTATACTAGTCTTAATCCAATGATTTTATTGGTCAATATTATTTTTAAAAATCTACTCATTTACATAACTACATCAATATCATTTTTAAAAGTAAGTTTGAAACCTATGGATCATCAATCATTAAATATTATCAAAAATATTTAATACCTTAACTATTAAATATTTTTATCTGAAAAATTAAATATTTTTGTTAAAACAATTTTTAATATTTTAATAATCTAAAATTGATTTAAAAATAAAATACTACACTTAAATAAAACAATAATTTTAATTATTACTTTTCTAATATTATCTCTAGACTTAATATTTGCTACACTTTATCATGTATCAAACTTTTGTTAACAAGCTAAAATTAAAGTTTTCTTTCACTAACTTTTGAAAGCTCACATATTCATACAATCACCTTTAATCATGTGATACTTTCCACACATTTTAAAGTAATATTAAATTAACTTATCATTTAAATAATATTTTAAACAAAACAATTACTTTAAACATATAATATAAAATATTTACTGCTACAATTAAGCTATTCTATCTCTATAGTATCTTTAAATATTATAAATCAAAATTAATACTTGTTTGAAACAATTTATTGTATTATTTTATTATTTAATTCATCTCCAAATGAGTTCAAAGTATCTAATATATCTTTATAAATTCCTATCTATTGAGGAGTTTGAACACTTACTACCTATAATATCAAAATCATATGCTAGAAAATAACTTTTCCAACCCTACCTAAACTATCTTTGCCAATTGTAATGGTGCAATATATATATATATTGTGATGATCGCACATCCTGTGATCACACATGTATATATATTTGATATTAAATAATATTAAACACTATAGTTTTTTTTGGAAAATATACAAATAATTAAATTGGTTAAAATCACTTAAGAAAGGAATGCATTAATTACTGTAATGAAATAAAAGAGAGGGAAATGGAATGGAACAAGATTATTATCTTTCACCCTTCAAAGTTTATATTTGAAAAATAGAAATATTAAAGGTTAGAAATAGTAGAATCGTATATTAAGCTTAGGATGAAAGCATAAAAAGGAGATATAAATAAAAGGGTAATCAAATGATTTTAAAAGGTGACATTTAAGAGTTTTAAATGAAAGTATAAGTAGAAATTAGATTATGATAAAAGTTAAAAATCTGGTCTTCAAAATACACACTTTGACTAAATGAAATACGTATGTGAATGTGTGTATAAAGAAGGGGAAAATTTATTGTATGTTTAAATGAGAACAATGTTATTATAAAAAAAGGAAAGGGAATGTAAAACCCATGTTATAAATATTATGAAATTAGAATTTAAGAAAAGAAATTTTATGTAAGCTGTAGAAGAAATTTTTAAATTTAAAGGGGTGAAAAAAAACCTACAAATTCCAATGAACAATAGATCAACATAAGAAAGGAATTCTGGAAAGAGACATTAATTAATTAACGGTGAGATTTTGGTGGGAGTAGTTGAGCTGAGAAAAAGGAGAGTATAAGACCTTTGAGAAGAGCAGACATTAAAAAAAAGCTGAGTAAAAACATCTTCATTTAAGACTGACCAAAATTTGAATGAATATGAGACAAATCTACTATATGAGTGAATGTTCAAGAATGTGTGGCTAAGGGCTATCACAATCACTGGTTGATCCAAGCCCACCACGCTCGTACAGTCATCTCACCATGAAACAGCTGCCAGTGTAACACCTGCCTGATGATCCATCTGTCATCCAATTAACACCCTAGTACTGTGAAGCCACTGCATATAGGAAAAAGAAATTCCATAAAAAAAAAGTCGGAGCCAAAAAACAGCCGCCTCTACTAAAGAAGTGGAGAAATTCCACAGGACAGCCAGCAGAACATTAGTCAACGTCAAAAGAAGAAAAAAACCTAGGTAACATAAATGATTAACAAATATATATCACGTGTGCACGTACTCTTCACATACCATTATATCCAATTGCAATTCCAAATATTAATGAAATAAATCTGAATTAGACTCTTAAATAATACTTGGAAGGAAGACTATAATTGATAACTTATTTCTATATATTTAAGACATTCATATGATTTAAACACACACCTAACTATAGCATTAGATTTAATGATTTTATTGTACCTTTAAATGTTTCATGTAATTTTTTTTGTGTTATGGTATTATAGTAAATATTTTATTAATATATTATTCTATTTGTCTTTTCTCATTTTCTTCACCATTCCAAATAGTTTAATCTACCTGGAAGGTTTGTTTATAATGAGTGCTTTATTTGAGTAGTAAGTAATATGTGAGGATAGTTGTACAGTATTAATAATCCCATTAAATTTTATAAATTAACCAAATGCTGTAACTCTTTAATAAGTGCAGCAGTTGAGAGATGTCTGGTTGAGAGAGATAACCTTGTGGCAATATTTATATTGTGATAGTTTTGATCAGGTATGGATATAACATCAGTTATATTTATATGCTCTCTCACTTGGAGTAATAGACATAATTCAAGTTTCAGATTTTTTATTATTGCATTGTTATCCTTTATTGGTATATTTTGTTGAATCCGATGTATATTGTCTGAAGCGAATGACAGATCACCTAATTCTATATAATGTTTCAAGAATAGTAATGCTTAACTAATGATAATAATAATGGTAGGAAATTTAACCACCTCATATATTGTAACAGAATATATAAACTGAGAGAAATGGCAATTTAGTGAAAATGTACAACTGTTAGAATGATACCAAAACTCTCAATTCAAAAATTTATAGGATTTTAAAACATAAAGTATGATTTCACTAAAAAGATATTGATGAAATTTTTACACAGACTTGATAATAATCACCATAAAAAATTAAGTAATGCAAATCAGTTTTATTTTTATTAAGAATATGAATGTTTTTATATATTTCAGTGCTATCTTCTAATTGAAGCAAAATTTTTTAATATGCCTATACTACATTTTAAAATAAATGTTTAACAAGCTAAAAATTAAAAAAAATTGTAAAGAAATTTTAAGTACAAAAATCATGTTGCTTACACGTACAAATACCTAAGTCAGGCATTGTAGAGCATTTATATCTGCATAACTCTTTTTACTTCAGAGATTTATATATGTACAATATAAAAAAAACAATGGTTAATTTTATACCATAAGATAATAAAATGTATTTTTAATATAAAGAAAAGTATGTCATAAAAGAAAAAAAACAAAACTAAAGAAAATATAAAACATTAAAGAGTGAAATAAAGTACCTTTTACTATTTCCAAAATAAGGCTAGAATATTGAAAATAGTTTAATTAAAATCAATTCATGAAACATTTATAAAGTATAAATTAAATTGAACTTTTTCCATTATTATACTTTTAATATCATATTATGTTATTATAGTAAATATCATCTTTGATTTTTGTCATTTACAATATAATCTTGAAAAATATTCTTTGGACTGTGTTCTGGAACCTATACTTGTAATTTTGTTGAATTTTATTCTTTAAATTTTCTTTTCTTTATAGCATTAATTTTATTTAAATAATGCTGATGAACTTCAGTCCAGGTATGCTATCAACTGAGGAACATCTTTCATCTTGTAGAATAGATGTAAACCAACTATACAAAAACTATACTCCATAACCTTAATTCTCTACAAATTATATTTACAGATAATATACGGTAAACCAGTTAATATTTGCTCATATCCCATATTCTTACATAATAAATACATTTGTAACAAAGGATGTTGAAAATAATAATAATAATTTATAATATCCAAAGTTGATTAGTTTGATTCCACCAGTGAAATTAATATTAGATTTTGTCTTTGAAATATATTTTTTTAGTTATTTTGAAAATTATATATGAAGATGATTGCATCTCATGGCATACAACAACATAGTGTGTGTGCATATATATATATTGTAACCTCCCTCTCTTGCTCCATAATAATAATATTATCAACAACATGCCAAGAGTATGTTAATTATTCCGGATTTTCGTTACTTATTTATTTCCGGTCAATAACAATTAATATTAATAATAATTCCGGGTTCTTCAGCTCAGTCTATTAAACATATTACCATTATGATTTAAATAAAACAATTACTAACTCAGAATTTTATAAAATCTAGTCGTGTCTATGAAATAAATCAACACAAATATCTTTTATTATTCCCATGAGACCTGGAGCAATGACAAAGGAACAAGACGAAGTATCATATCTTAATACTTTTAAAACAAAATCTAGCTCACATAAAATAAATTAATTAAATAAAATAGAATTAAATTGATCTAATCATATCAAATCAAATAGATAAATCAATAAGTAAATAAATAATTAAATCTCAGGTTTATGAATTGTAATTAAAACTGATTTTATATTGCCATAGTAAACTATGATAAGGGAATTTTATGTCATAATTCACTACGTAAAGAATAACTAATTAATAATAACAATGACAATAATAGAGTAATACAATCCTCTTTTCTTTCTAGATGTATTAAATATTTTCGTGGTAATATTTATCAATCCGATAATCAAAAGTTATGTGGTAACGTTCGCATATATTTTACTTAAATACTGTGGCAATCAAGTTATGACCATATCTGTTCTAATTATACTTCTTTCATTTCATTACGTAAATAAAATAAAATAAATTATTAAAATCTCTAATGTTTATTTATTTTGTGCAAAATCTTAAATATGTTTAATTATAAACGTGCGTTGTGATTTCATGCATTTTATGTGTAGGAAAAACAACAACCAAGACACAAAGCTTACTAATAAAATTTTATAACATTTTATTAACATTATAACAAGTAACAATTTGTACATTATTTACAGCGGATATCCCTATCTACTTATTACAAACTCTTTTATTTCTACCCGTTGATGTCTTAACATTATTATTATCTAATTTTTATTTTACCCTTTTTACCATTAATAATTACAAAATATATTTCACAATATTATTATCTTCAGATACATGTTTTGAGCTTAGTTTAATACACAAAATTCTATCTATTAAAATTTTCTATTGACATTTATATCCTTATAATTTCAGGTTTATATTTCTATAAAATCTTTACTTTTATGTAAAATTATACAAAATTACAAAATTCTAATTATATTCTTGTTAGTATGGAATCCTACAGAATTTAATCCTTATGACAATTTGATGTTCAGTTTTATCTTCCGATCATATAATAATTATTAGTCAAATTATTGATCCTATTCCTAGCTTTATATAGCAATTAACGTCATCCACACACCATGTACAAATACACATTTTTTATTATACATTTTAAATCATTTCGTCACACAAAACGTGCAATCTCTTCTATTAAAATATCACGTACAATATTTTAAAATCTTATTATTATTTTAAAACTTAATTCTAAAGTTTTTTTTTTTTATAAATTATATCATATGATTCTCCATCTTTTATAATACTTATACTTTCACTTTGGACTTATACAATTCTACTTTACTTTAGTAAACAACTATTCTTACATAACTAATATCTAGCTTCCTTTCTATCTTATGTATCATTTCTATAAAATTATCTCCCTGACGATGTATTCGTCATGAAATCAAGATAGCGAAGATATAGATGCATTGGATCAAAATAAACAAGATATTATCCTTTATAAAACTTCGACAATCATGGCACAGTGAATTTATGGACGCCATAGAGGAGTGACTTTTATCTGTCTATCTGCCTCTAATATTGGAAGGATGCTAAAGCTATTTCTTCAGCTTCATCACATCAGAAAGTTTCAAAGATATGTAAAGACACTGTCCAGAATATATGTGCTCAGTTATAGGGCAAAGTTATCTATACTGAGGTCACACAAATTATTATGATCCCCATATTTCATTCCTTATATTTTAATAAAACATCCTCTTGGTTTCCTTTGATATCAGTACTCCCAAGTCACTATCTGACTGATTTCTTCAGATTCATCTCTACATTACATCGACAAATTCTTTGTCTATCTTGCTAATAATAATAAAATTCATTTTTAATATAACTATACAGCTATTCTTAAGAAAATTCTTTACTATACTTCTCGTACATTTCTATCTCTATTGTTCTAAACTATTTGGATATTTTCAATATAAAATTCAAAAGAATCACATAATTAATATGTTATTTATTATTAATTATTTTAGATTATTTTGAATCCGATTTTTAAAGTTTTACTACTCTCTCAAATATATGTTTGATGTTGGATAAATGTGTACTTATAACTTTTAACATCGTTCATACCTCATTCATTAATAGATGACCTATAAAAAAAAAAATTACATTACATATTACCAATAATATTAAAATTACCAACGATCTCTATCCTCTGGATCGTATTTGTAAGCTTCTCCATTCCAGGACTTCTAGTAGGTATTTAACATTCCCATACACACATTTTATTTATTATTAATATTTCTCTCATTCCATTAGCTCATATTTTAATTATGACTATTATAAAATTTATGTTTATATGTTTCCCTAAGCTAATTCAATTTTATACTTTAAATACAATAAAAAAAATATTAAAATTATATTTACGATACATCTTTGTTGCACTCGCTTGGAAAATCGTTCCTTGCAAAGCTAAATAAAAAAAATATACTTTATTTTCTTTAGTCACTTAATGTTCTATTTAAAATTTTAATTATGTTTATTAATTCTTCTTAGACGATGATCCTTAGTTTTCTTCATATTTTTCCCACTTATTCTTGATATCTCCTTTATATAGTCTGCTAATTTTTTCTTCTTTTCCCCCCGCGCGCTTGGTTTTCCCTCGATGCATCTTGTACTTTATTTTATAAAGTTCAATAAATTTTTCTTTATTTCCATGGATCCATTTCCTCCTTTAGTGATTAATTTTATATCTGTTTAAATAATATTTCTTCCATTTTAATATCTTTTTCCTTTTTCTATGATGAGATAAAATCTAGGTTCCTCTTAGTAAATTTATATAGCACTTTATATAGGACTATGGCTTTTCTCCTACTTTTTACTTTTGGAAATTATATTTTTAAATAATGTTTTCCTTGAATATAACATATTTTTCTTCCTCATTCTCTTTATATTTACTTGAACACATACTATGATTTTTCTCTATGAGAAAAATATGACTTAGTTTTAAGTATTTATAAAACAAATGTTCGTCATAAGATTCTCTCAATAATAAATAATTTCTTTCTTATATTTTCACACAGCGTCTTCTTTGTATTACTTTTCTTTTTTAGCGTTATAGGATTTAGTTTCTGGTTGAGCACGAATAACATAAAAATTATACAATTTTCACTCATTTTTCTTTCAATAATTATTTCAATTATTATTTTTGGTATTTCCATCTTTACTGTAGTATGAATGGTCAAATTTGAATAAATCCACTGGTAAGATCACGTAGAAATTAGCAAATCATCTTTCTGGATACAAGATTATATTATCTGTTAAAGACTAACTTTAGAATAATTATTAATTTATAAATTTAAACTACTTTTTCAGCTTTGATGTTACAAGCAATTCAAAAGGTTACCGTCCTCTTCAACTTTCACATTCCGTCTCCCGCTTCTGTCTATCTTAGATTTTTTTCTTGCTAATTTAAATCCGTTGATTGGTCAATATTTGTTTTTAGCGCGAACAATATTAGTCATTCTATTTTGGGATAATAAATTGTACTTTTAAATAAATATTTATGACGTAATGTCTGGAATATTATTTTAACTTAATATTATTAAATTAAATTATAGTTTGATAAACTTATTTTTTGATCTTTAAAATAATTATTAAGACAATATATAACATTTTTAACTTTTAATTTTAATGATGGATGGCAATTATATCTAGTTTTAAATTCACAAACTTTATTATTATCTACCAAGTGTGTGTGTGCGTGAAGGCATTTAATATACGATCACGTGTCTATCAACTTTATAAAATAATTTCTTTTTTATTTATGTCTTAGTTTAAATCACCAAAACTAACGTACTTTATAAAATTTTGGAAAATAAATTGAAACTTATAGAACCAAATATAACTCTCACCATCCTACAGTTTATTAATAAAAAAAAATACATCCTATTAATTTTGACTAACTCTAAAACTATATTTCATTTATTTAATCTATTAATTTTCTGAAACTATTATTTTAAAATTATTACAATAATTTTAGCTATTTATAGCTGTGTTATTTTGTATGGCCAGCTTTCACAACCATAAGCAATGATATTAAAACTTTATTTAACTGTTTACTTTTAAAATACTTTATTACACTATGATCTGTTAGGTATTTTAGCTTAAAATTGTATTACAAAACTATTATTACTTTTATATCACCTAAATATAACTTAAAATTTAAAATTTTTTTCACATTTGACCTTTCTCCCTACCTATGACCTACAGACAAGGGCACAATATATATATATATATAAAGTTGAAAGAAAAAGTAGAAATAAATACAAACAATATTTTTTGTAGATATTTTCTACATTACACTGGAATAACAGTTAATGATTAAATAATTTTGCATTATAAAAAAATATTATAAATTAAACATTTAAAAAGATCTAATTAACATTTTATTAATTCTGATAATTATAAAATTCCACTATCTATTTTGATTAGATTAAGACATTTTTTAAATTAAAACTTGTATAACATATTTTGATAAAAATCCTACAAAGTTGGTTTTGAAAGGATTAGGGTAAATTGAAAAGAGTCTAACTTTTTTCAATCAAAATAAAAAAACTTACTTTTAATTACTGTTTTTTTTAAATTTTCATCTTGACTATAGAAATGTTGAAAAAAGATTAGATGTCAGATTATGACAAGATTACTACCTCTATGAAATTATAACTGAAGTCAAGAAACAATGGATTCAGTTGTTGTTGTTAGTGTGACAATGGTAAAGTTTGAATTAATGTGAAAGCAAGCCCTTTCTTTTATGTGGTTCATAGCTGTAAATATGTGTGTATTATACAGCATCGAGACTGAAGAAAACTCTGCAGGCCAACAGATACAAGATTATACCTTTCGTAAAGATGACAATAGTCCAGTCTACTGTTTTAGAAAAGACTAGCGTACTAAGAAATTCCATAATATTGTTAAAGAATTAGTTTATATATATACTGTTTTATCTATATGCAGAGAAGCACAGATAAAAGTACTCTGTCATATATATAAACTACAGCTGGTGAGTAAAATTTGCAATATATTGGGAATATTATTTTTAATAATTTTTTGAAAATAACAGTTAAAATTTTTAAATTACATTTTTTTAAGTAAATAACTTCCATCAACTAAAAATAAAACTAGAATCATGAAAGAAAATAATAAATTACCATTTCCAGTTTTATTTATTAACAGGGAAAAACAGAAACTTTTTTATTGAAAATGATTTTATTTTGAAATTAAAAAGAAAAGTAATCTCCAAAAATCTTTCTAGATTAGAAAACAAAACAACTTGCTAGAATATTTTTAGATCTTTATAATTAATCAAGAGTAACCTAAAAAAAGGAAGAAAATATTTTAAGTAGGATTGTAAAAGAATTAATATTTTCTTTTTGGAAAGAGGAAAAAAATATTTACAATTAAGAAAAGTGAGCAAAAAACTTAGTTCAGTAAGAAGATAATTGTCTCTTGTAAAAATATAATGTGGTTTAATAAGTTTATTTTATTAACTAACTTTTGCCTATATAGATACATGTCATGTAAACATATATATATATGTTAATATTAATCATACCTTATGAATTATTAAAATGAATTATTGAATTTTGTTATTAGTTTATTATAATTCCGATATGTAATTTTGTTTTATACAGTCACATCTGTATTCTGATATATAGGTGTTTTATGTAAACCTATTGAGATATTTGCAAATTGCATTGTGATAACTTATTTTTTTTGTATAAATCAAAATTAGAATGCCAAATTTATATTTATAACTTACTGAGCAGACTTTAATTTAATTTTATTGTTTCTAATTAATAAATTTATATTTCATTGTTAAAGTTGTTTCCATGAATTTACTCAATACTAAAATAGTTTTAGATTATTATATGTTGGTATTATATCTTTTGCTCAACAGTAACAATTATAGAGATTTTTCTTACTGAGATGGATTCATGCATAACAGTCTGTTATATAAAAATTATGTATTTAGTATTTTTAAACATTCAGTTGATAATTTCATTACTTCTTTAATGCTGTCTAGTGAAAAAGGGGTATTATTTAAAGTCCATGTACTGCATTTCATTTTAATTATTTAGAAATTAAGTTTATATTTGGCCAGTTCATTAATGAGACTAACTTGCCAGAACATTGATGATGTTCAGCATGTTTTAATATCCTAGAATTATTTTTTTGTTAGATTCTTATGAATTATTACTTAAATTTGTAAATCAATGTTTAAATAAATCTATCCCAAGTTAGTGAGGATTAAATAATTAGTCTTGCCTACAACGGACTATTTTGAATTTCAATCATAACACTGACTGTTGATTTTTTTCTGTTTTTGATCATTTATGATGAGAAATGATTATGATTTATCTATAAATCTGGGTGAACTTATAGTTAGTGCTGTTCCGATTTCTTATGCTTATATTCATTTATTATATATTTTGTATGTTTAAATTTGAGTCATGAACTTGGAGTTGTTGATGATTTTCCATTACCCCAGGTTCATCCCTGTTTCTCCACACCATTACAAATAGAAATTCAATTATGTGCCGGATGATGATCAAGTACTGATGATAAAAGTTAAGTTTAGAAAAGGTTGGTTGTCAAAAATCTCTGTCGTATATCAATGCCTGATCGTTCTTAAGAGACAGCTGTTTAAAAAAATCTGATTGGTTGTCTTTCAAATAATTGTTTACACATGTGAAAGATTAACAAAACTTTCATTTATTACCAATTTATAAAAAACATGCGATTTAGACAAATATTATTTATTCCACAATATAAAATAAATAATAAAAATGAATAATAACAATAAAAAAAGTTATATAAAATAGCTAATAATTATTACCGTTTGTTTCCTAAATCTAATTTGAACTTGGAATGCAAAAAGTGTACTACTAAACAGTATTGAGATTATACTAAATATTAAATAAGAATAGGTTGTTTTATTTCAAAATAATCCTCAATTTAAATATTGGAGGATAATAATTATTATCATAATAATAAAAGATAAATGGTTTATAGTCGTCCTTAATTAATTTGTTTCACTAATAAATCAATTATTAATCAACCGCATTTAATAATGCGGGAGAAGTTTCCACTCTTTTAAGAGAAGCAAGTACAAATCATGCTCAACATATCTATATGATATTTACTACATTGGGCTTAATTTTGTAGCCTCAAGATTTTTTAACAAATTCATTTGCAGGCTTAAAAGTTAGTAGTACTACTCCACTAACAAATTATAACTATATCATTAGTATGTCTGTTAATACTATATAAGAGTAAAGAATTAACACTAACATGTAAGAGTGATGCATGAAATATTTCTTACACATTTACTCATATAAATAATGATGATTAACTCCATTTTAACTTTGAGTTTGAACTTATAAACATAAAACACATAATCATTGCAATGTAGCACCATTTTATGTAAGTTTAATACTTACTTACTTACATTTATACAATACAAACATAAAGTAAATCACATTCAATCCTCTTCAATAATCTCTAATAATAATATTAAATAAAATATTGCCTGAGAAACTTTATTGCATTAATAATAATATCATCATCATCAACAACAACTACTAACTAAATAAGAAAAAATAAATTATGATAAAAGGCATTAAAAAATCCTCCAATTGTTTTGACAATTTAAAATTTATCCCAATGAAATATTGATACTTGAAAATATTTCAGAATTCTTGGGAATTTACAAACACTTTTAAAATAACTACATCACAGATGGTGCAAAGCCCAAATAATTTCATTTTGTAATATAATCCTTTTGGAACAAGACATAAAAATTAATAAATTTCACTTAGCCTACATTTTAATTCAAGGTAATCTATATGTAACACAATATGTTTTTAAAATTGCTTATAATGTCAACATTTATTATATTTAAGACTTGTCTTGATAATCCATAATTTATGGGTTGACTTTTAATATTTAGCTTTCCTAATACATTATCCACTGAATGTTATTTAAATATTTTAGCAATGGTAATCTATAATGCATTTACATAAGCACTGGATATAAAATCATAGTTTATTTCATTTAACAATTTAATTCATTTAAACAAATGTTATAATTTTATTGAAAGGATTAGCATTAATTACTTTCTTGAAATATATAATTACTCCATTCACTTATAGATCTTTAATCCATGATGCTAATGGTTCTAATCATATAACTGCTCAAGGGAAGAGTTTATTATTCATAACAAAGTGATTGTCATTAATTTTTGAATCAAAGTTCAGATTTTCTCCAAGTCAAAATTATTATTTAAAGTTTTTTCTTTCATAATGAAAGATGAGTTAAGTTCACAATTTTGAGATGTATATGCAGGTTTCTTGAAATAAAGTAATTATTTTATCATATTTTTTGAAAATAAACATCAGAAACTTATTTGAAATTAATAAATAGAATTGTCCAAAATACATCAGCTATTTATCATTACTTCCAATTGAAAAAGTTCAGCAATTTATTGTTGAAGTTATGAGATAGCATCTCAGAAGTCAATTTTTCTATTTCCACTAACATTTGTCTGTAATAAATGAGTTTTCTTAAAATAAAGAATTGATTAATTAATCAATGATGGTTTATTTGTCATCTATTTTTCTCCTATAATGAGAAGTTATTTGCCTAGCAAAGATAACTGCCTAGCTATTTGTCTAGCTAATCATCAAGTAGATGACAAACAAAATAACTATATAAAAATTTGAACCTGTTTAGGCCCTGACTGCAATAAAAATTTGTGATGATTGTCTGGATTCTCCAAACTTCAGCTTTTACAACAGTTATCACATGATGTCTGGATTATAGAATATTCTCCATCATGCATTGAGATTTCTTGGTTTGTCTGTAAAATTTGGAAGAGGTTATAATGACTTTAAAAATGAAAAAAAAAAATCAATTTTTCCATTGCTTCATCTTTACTTTCAATTTTAAAAATAATATTATAAACATTTATTTAAAATAAATAAATCATAAAACCATAAAGTTCTCAAATATTTATTCCAATTAAATTTAAATTGACCTTTAAATAAATAATTTATTATTTAATAAACATTCTAGTAAACTAAACTAATTAATTTTACTAAATATAAATATGCATGCTTCCTCACACCCATACACACATGCAAAACATAAAAATGTAAGAACTGTTTATTCTACATATAAAAAAAAAATAGAATCTGAATATAATTTCTTAACTTTACAATATTTTAGTATTGCAATGTTTGACTTATAATTCTATTACATATTTCTGTATGAAATTATTTGTTTTATGTGTGTGAACAGTTCTATCTGTTGATACCATTTAATATCTTTTTTCCTTAGTAAAAAAAGTAGCAAAATATGTACTACATATTTTATACAAGTGTTATAAAATCATTCAAAAATGCTTATAAAATTATATATTTTCATAAACCTTAGTATGGGAGACTATTAAACATGATATGGATTATATTCTATGCTATACAATCAATGACAGTGATGAATATATTTATTTAAGTAAAAGAATTAAAGCCAATAATTTTTTTACAGTATTTTAAATATAATAGTTTAGTGCTGTACTGTAGCTTACAATTTACATCCATGGCTTCATCAGTGGAATCTCTCTTATAACTCTTGATTGACTTCTCACCATAACTTAATAATTAACAATTATTAGTTTTTTAATAAATAGCAAAAAATCTGACTAACAACTGAATGCTCTGGTATTTTTTTCTTAATTAATAATGATAAAAAAAATTAATAAGAATTTAAAATTTACAACACTTGAGCTTATCAGAACAAAATTTAAATATTAAAGCTAATGATGTTTATATAAATTAATTATTAAAATAAATACAAGTAATTTTTTTCAGAAAACAATTTCATAGCGTTCACTTAACACCTATATGTTAATGTTAAAAATGCATGGTTATCATAATCTTTGTTTGAAATATTTATTAAGAATACATAGACATTAAAGGTTTATTTATTTATAAAAACTATTCTACTTTATATATAGAATCTCTATTTGCTTTATTTTACAATATCACATGATCACCATTTCTTATATTTTACAATAAATATTTTTAACAAAAACATTCAGTTAAATTGTAACTACATTCATTCAGCCTATTTGCTGTAACACCTTTGAATTAAAACAATAAACTTCTCCATATAATTTATAGACTTTTGAAATTATTAGAAAATTGTTATTGACTTCTTAACAATATAGATATGAATAATTTTTGTAGTTGACCAATGTAAATATTGCAATTTTCACTTATGATACCAAATTTTATAATTTGTTTTTAATTAATCAATCCATCAATAGTATTCTGTTCTAAGGACAGGTACAGAGATCAGTCTCATGATCAATGGATGCATTTCTCCACTCTATTCTTTTCATTGACAAGCTTTTCAATTGCACATAACTCTTTCCATCTTTTGCATCATCCAGCAATGTCAATCTTTTTCATCCCTACTTTTTGTTTCCACTCACCATTCTCTACAAAACACCTTTATTTATTTATTTTTCTTGATATATATCAATCCAGTTTCTTTTTCAATCTCTTAATTTCCTCAATCCATCTTCTTTTTTTGTTTACTATTTTCAAAATTTCTTCATTTATCACTTATTTATCCAAAGGATTTTTTCATTTTTCTCCATGATCACATCTCAAAGGCTTCCATTTTGTTCCTATTTTTTACACTGTGTCCACATTTCACAAACATACAATAGTACACTCCACATCTCTTCAAAGGTCCACAAAATATTTTCTCTCTTAGTAAGTGTCTCCTTTGCCAATGCTATTCTTTTAACATCATCGTCATTTCTTCCATCGTCACTCAAACAGACCCAAACATCTAAATAACATTTTCTTGAGGAACTGTATTATCATCAATTTCAACTTGCAGACATGTTGTATTTCTCCTTATCTATAAATATGTGAGTTTTTCAACATTAATCTTCATTCCATATTTCATACATTATTTTTCCAATTTATTCAACATATTCTGAAGATTTTTTTATCTTCAACTATAAGAGATATATTATCTGTAAATCTTATACATTTTACTATTCTACCTCGAACATTTGCTTCTCCACAGTCTACATATTTATTTACCTTGTTTTCTAAATAAATATTAAAAAGCACAGATGACATACTGCATCCATGCACCCCTCTTTCTATATTCACTTCATCAGTATCATTACTCCCCAGTGTAATCTTATTCTTTGCCCAATATAAGTTGCAAATCAATATTCTCTCTTCCCTGAATGCTCCTTTATTTTTTAAGATTATTCCAGAACAAACTATCAAATGCTTTTTTTCAAATTTATACAATATATTCAAATTTCTTTTTTTTAAATATATCTTTTTGCAATTGTTCTAATAATAACAATAGCATCTCTTGTACTTTTTCTTCTCTGAATACCAAACTGTTCTTCTCCAATATAATATTTTACCTTCTCATAAATTACTTTAGTTAAAAGTCTCAATAAAACTTTAGAAGCATGAGATAATAAATTTATTGTCCTATATTTTTCACATTTAACAGCTTTCTGCTTTTCAGCAATTGAACTCATTATAGTTCTCAACATATGTTCAGGTCAAACTCTATTATTATATATCAAATTAGAAAGTCCAATTATTTCTTTCATAGTAATTTTTCCCATTTCTTTCAAAAATTCTATAGATAATGTATCAGATCTGATAGCTTTAACATTTTTCATTAATTCAATCAACTTTATTAAAAACTGTCAATATGTCTATACCTTTATCATCTACTTCAACATCTTTATTTCCAAGTTCATAATTAATTGAATTAATTTCTTTTCTAAATAGACTTTAAAGATATTACCATCTTTTCAATATAGCATTACTATCAGTTAATCTCTTACCATTCTTCTGAACTATTTCACTTGTTAACCATTTCTTTTTTTCTCAAGTGACATTTCTAATTTTGTCAAATAGCAGATCTCATCTTTTTGTGACCCACTGAAACACTTTTTTCTACATTCTTGTTCTAACTATTTTTTTTATTAAATTTATTTTTCTTCTTAATTCTGTATTAATTTTTCTATATGCTCTTTGCCCCTTCTCAGTATTGACATTTATGTATTTTTCATTATACTTCCATCCTTTCAAACATACCTTCCATTATCCAAGGTTATTTAGTATTCTTTAATCGAATAGTTCTTATTTCATTTTTCATTGTTTTTAATAATCCTTTTTTAATCCTATGCCAATGCTTATCAAACTATTAATATATTGATTTTTATCAATTCTTTTTATTATATTGACACATATTAAATCAAATCTTCCTCCATTATCCTCAATTAGTGCCATCTTACATATCCCTCCCCCCTTTTTTATTGTTTTAAATTCAACTTTAATTTAGTCATAATCTGTTTTTACCAGACAAAATTAATTACAACTTACTTCAAAATTATATTCCTCTACATTATTTTACATTTCATTTCCAAATGAATAAGTTTAAGCATTGGTTAAATTATGTTTTTATTAATTTGATTGTAGACTAAAACTGCAATATGTGCATACATTTAATTTATAATTCTATTTTTTTAATTTTAAAATTAGTTACTCCAATTTTGATGTCATTTTTTCTCTCTGGGTAAACTTCATAACTTTATCTGTTTACATTGCTCTAAATCTCAGTTTATAAAACAACAGCATTATATACTGCATCATTTGCAAAGTAAGATGCATAATTGACAACATGTGAGAAATAAAGGAGTAGTTAAATGCTGGTTATTTTGGGGGTATCAGTTTTAATAATAATGATAATAAAAAAGGCAGTCAAGTAAGTTTAAAAAAAGGTAAAATTTTATTTTAGATCACAGATTTTAAATTTGCTTCAGTTCTCTGTAAATTCATCATTCAGAATTCATAGTTCATAGTTTAAAATTTAATTATTCAAACTTTGAAATTAAAATATGATTAAAAAACAAAAACCATTCAAATAAAAAAATAGAGTCAAGCTTTGTGATGGCAATGCTCATTGTTTATATCTTTCAAGCTTAAGAGAATGGGATTATGTGATCTATGACTCTATTTTTTATTTGACTATTTATAGTCCCTGCTTTAAGTCTTATGCAATGTTATATTACTAAGACTACTAATATATGGTTTGGCTGAAGATCTCTCAGCCCCATATAGCTATTTGAGTTGGATAACTGGGTTTGAAGACATGTAGGTGTCTGAAAATTTCAGATTTTCCACTCAATAGATAACTTTTAGTTAAATGCTGGATTTGGGTTGGTATTTTTAGATTTAGTGTCTGAAACTATCCTAGAACCTCTCTGGGAAGTGCCAAAGCACAAAACCATGGTCAGAGGTTGGAGGGGGGGGGTCCTGACAAAGATATTTTTAATGCTTTCATACGAAGAAAGTGGACAGGTATAGCGTGTACCAGACTTACAGGAATCACCACCCGAGGCCCCTTATATGAAATAAGTGGTCTTGGAAAGATCAACTATCCTCAGGACAAGGCTTGAGAAGAAAATCTATGGGTTCAAACTTGTGGCAATCCCAAGATTAGAAGATTAGAAGCACATAATATATATATAATTCACAAAGATAGGCTGAATGTCAGTAATGCAGTACAGATAAATGTCACTAATGACAATGAATAAGTTTTACTGTTTTAAAAATAAATGACCCTAGTTTGAATGCCATAATTTATACAAATAATGTGCAATGCCACTATAATATATATATATATATATATATATATATATATATATAATAGGTAGATAATAATTTGGAGAGAAATTTGTGAACAGAAAAGAGGCTAACAATTAAGAATTGAAGCGAATAATATACATTGACTGTATTAATAAATAGGGCAAACAAGTGAAATGAGATGTAGTGAAATAATCAGCCAGATATTTTTAAACAGGACTATAGAGTGAAAGTGTGAATGAGCACACCAATCAATTGAATAAAAAAGTTGATGTAGAAATAACTTTAAAATAGTGTTACTAAAGAAATACATATTGTAGATAAATATAAATAGAGCAAAAATGGAGGCTCAGAAAAAAATATAGAAAATATTTTAATTAAGGAACACAATAAAAATTGAGAAGAAGTTTCACATAAAGACAAGGAGATTATGAATGAGGAAGGAAATATTCATAAAACTTGAAAATCAAATAAAAAAGATGGACCCTAAAATCTAAAAAACAAATTAAAATATTAGAAAAATTCAAAAATCAAATGAAAAAGATAGCCATAATGTTTGAAAATTAAAAAAAAAAACAAAAACAAATATTAGAAAGATAAAAAATCAAAAGAGATACAGTTACAAAATTTGAAAAACAAAACAAAATGTTTGAAAAGTGGAAGTATCAAATTAAAGAGGATATGATTCAATGAGAAAATAAATTATAAAAGAGCTAGAAGAAGATTCAAACATGACTGAGAATAAAGTCATAGAGATGCTAAAAAATATAACAAAATAAAATTGAGCAGGAACGCAATATAAAGTTGTTACTATATTAGGTAATAGAAACAACCAGAAAATCAGAATGAAATAGAACAAAAAAAAGTAGAAGGTTTAGAAATGTTGTAATGTATGTAAAACATAAAGAAAAGCAACAATGCTTAGATACTAAGCTTCCAAATGTGAAAAATTTACAATAAAATGAGAAAATAAAGACTAAAGATAGTCAGTGAAGCATAAATGAAGCATGGATAGAAAAAAAATTTTTCCAAAGAAATGGTAAATTTAGAAAGAAAGTTTTATAATAATATAGAAGGAGTGGAAAAATTCAAAATTTAAATGATGAATTATAAATGTGTAGCAAAAGTTTATAAAACCATAGATTGTAGATTAAGTGAAAAGTTGAAATTAAAGATTAAAAAAGTCTCAGCTGTAATTGCAAAGAAAAGGGGAAATAGTGCTTTTAGAAAATGAACTAAATATCTGCTCCCATGGAAAATTGGTAGTAAGGATGACTATATGATAAATGGTAGGATAAATACAGAAATTTTCTTTCTATTTTATTTGAGAACACTGACAGTCATTGAAAAATACTTGGAAACAGAAAATGTTTAATTTTGACATAAATTTGGATGGCCATATCTTCTCAAAGATCTAGGATCTGACTGATGAATTAATGAATTCACTTGTAACTGGAAAATAAAAATATAATGGAAACATGTTTTTTTTAAAAAAAGAAATGTATGTTCTACTTTAATAATTGTTAAGGTTACAAATAATAATAATAATGAAAACAGGAGATCTAAGAAAAATAAGCAGAAGACATACTAGCCAATCTTTATATGCTAGGTGATAAAATTATAATTTGGGTCAATCTTGTAAATCACCCTGAAAAACATGTCCATAAACAAATTTCACAAAATTTATGATGGCCTAGTTTATTATCATTCATCAATACAAAAATAATGCCTTTGTACTGGCAATGAGAGGACAGAAAAGGCAACGTACAACCCCCACTTTTTGAAACATGTTAAAATAGAACTTAACTAATGATGATGAGTAGATAATTGAAAGGGTAGAAATATAGAATTAAGGTTTATAGTACATATGCTAAATGTGGATTAAAAATATTTGTGTGACTAAACCTTTTCTCTGGAGATGACTAAATTGCAAGGGTATGCTTGTGCTCAAAATCCCTACATAAGTTGATAGTAAAGCACCAGTTGAGAGAGGTCTTGGAATCACTACAGAATATCTGGTAGAAAGAAATTCCCTGTGAAATTATAAATATTTAGTAATGATTGAATTTAAGGTTGATAATCAGTTCCCTGATATTTACAAAGCTATTCAAACCAAGTGTCCTTGCTTGGAAACCATATCATGCACAATTTTATTCATGATGTAGTTGTGACATTCTTGAGAAATTAAATGTGGTTTAGTCAACAATTTGTCAGTTTACTCTAGCATTGTAAAGTACTTTAAAACTTAATGCCCCCCCCCCCTGCTTTAATGTCAAGCTTATTATTAAGCGTATGGATAAATAATAAGAATAATGTTAATGTTTAGTGTACAAATAAAATCATCCAATGTGAAAGGTCTGAATTGACTTACTTTATTTCTAACCTAATGGGAGGACAATGCACAATTTGCAAAACAAAATACATAATTGACCACATGTGAGAAATAAGAGTGACAAAATGCTGATTACTTTTGGGATAATAGCTTTAATAATAATGATATTAAAAAAGAGTAGACAAGAATGTTAAAAAAGAGAAAAGATTACTTCTAGTTCACTCATTTAAAATTTGCTTTTATTATCTTTAAATTCAACATTCAGAGCTGAAGGTTCAATGTTTAAAATTTAATTATTCAAAGTTGGAAATTTAAATATGATTTTAAAAAATTCAAGTTATATTTTATTAAAATGTCATAATTATATAAAAATATTTTTGCATTAGAATAAATATTTTTGTTATTGTAATTAATAAAATTAATTAAAAATGATGAAAAAAGCAGACACTCATCATCATTAGCTGCTCATAAAAATATGTTTTTTTATTTTGCAGCAAAGTTATGAATAAAAATCAATATTGTAAACTGATCATAATGACATGTTTCTAAATGCACAGTGGATGTGCATTTATCCTGGACTTGATGCAGTTCCTAATTAATTATTGATGCAAAGTATGATGAGTGATCAAACTTTTTTTTGAACTGCTATTTCCTGAGTTGTGTTTGCCGCCATCTTAGAATTATGCCTGCACAAATACATGTTAAATGAAAGTCCTCTCTCATAGAATATCTGAGTCCTTACAGAAATGAAGAAACATGACCTAAATTTTTTAAAAATCTAAAGCAATTGAAAACCATATTCTATAGCAGCTAAAATAAATAAACCAAAAAGAAGAAGTATACTGGAATGGACTCAATACTATAAAAACAAAACAACTGAAGAAAAATTAAAAAGAATTAATAAATATTAACCTTAAGAAAAAAAATTATAGCCAAAGACTACAAAACTTTTAATATTGAAAGGGTGATCACATTTATAATAACATTTATAAATAATATTTATTTTCAAAGCGCAGATGATTTGAAATTAACTTACGAGAGAGTGCAAGTCTCTCAGCGCTTGTGATTATTAATAGCCAATCAGATCGTAAATACTGGGACAACGATTTAACAAGAAAAGAGTGGTAACCACTCTTAACTTTACTTGTCTGTCTATATATCCAAGCCAGTCCAAAGTACTTATATCTGAAAGTGTGAATATTAAATACCTTCACACACTACTCACTGACTTCAAATTACAAACATACAGCATGAAATCTTTAGATTCACTATGCAGTAGATTATCGATGTTATAAATTGCAGAAATATATGTAAATAATCTGCGCTTTGAAAATAAATATTATTTACATATATTTCTGCAATTTATAACGTCGATAATCTACTGCATAGTGAATCTAAAGATTTCATGCTGTATGTTTGTAATTTGAAGTCAGTGAGTAGTGTGTGAAGGTATTTAATATTCACACTTTCAGATATAAGTACTTTGGACTGGCTTGGATATATAGACAGACAAGTAAAGTTAAGAGTGGTTACCACTCTTTTCTTGTTAAATCGTTGTCCCAGTATTTACGATCTGATTGGCTATTAATAATCACAAGCGCTGAGAGACTTGCACTCTCTCGTAAGTTAATAACATTTATAATAATTTACTAATATATTTTATTATTTACATTTTATAATTTAAAACAATAGTGTAATAATATTTTGTATTAAAATAATATAGGCCAGTTTAATCAATGAATATTATTACATAATATATTTTTGTCATTTATTAATCTAACCTCTTGTCTCTCTTTTCATAAATTTATACCATTCAAATACTAATAAATTATATATTGTAATAAAAATGAAATGCTTGTATTAATATTGTTTGATTAAAGTAATAAATTAACTTCATAATAGGGTACCAGATAAGATTTCATACTCAACCAAGTTAGTCATAAGTCTAATTTGATAATGCTGATGGTATATATCTCCTCCCATAGTTTTCTCAGTAGTTGGGTGGTGCCCTGGTTTAAATCAGCATAAATTCTACTCTGTAGAAGATTATTAAAGTTTTTTTCAGTTAATTATGAGTGATTCATTGATTTGAAAAATTGGTTTTGGTCTATAATATTTTTTATAAATATAATCAGGTCTGACTATTAGTATGGTTTATAATTAAAATAAATTATAGGGCTTTTAATATTTGTATCATTTCTGAGTTATTTGAATTTAAAGTGCAAGATCATAAAAAGCTATCTTTCTTTATTATTAATCATTAATTTTTCAAAATCTCAGGATTATTACAATAATATACATATATAAAATTAAGAGTATGCTAATAAGCTCTAAACAAGCATTTTTAATTTTTTTTATGATAAATGCTACTACAAGAAAAGGTATTCAAACTTTTGATTTGAATGCCTTCTCTTGTAGTAGCATTTATCATAAAAAAAATTTAAAAAGCTTGTTAGGAGCTTATTAGCATGCTCTTAATTTTACATATTTATAAATGCAAGCTATATATATAAGTCATGTGACATCTGACTTTATATTATTTATATATATATTGTAATGATATTTTTGTGACTATAAATATTCCATAGTACATGGATGTGAACCTAGCACCAAAAATATTTAATGGTATTTTTAATATATACCCTGAATTTTGATTCAAATAAATATAAAGGCTAAATGGTTAATAAAATTTTAAAAAAATAATTTAATTCAGTTATATAATAATATTAACCAATGTGATGATGATGATGATGATGATTTATAGATACCAGTTTGTCCAAAAGTATTTTATTTATCTTTCAATAAAATTAAATAATGAAACCCTCAGATACCAAACCTTCTAACTAAAAAATTTTCATTTGAAAAACTTTTAAAAAATCTTATTATCAAAATCCCTGCATGTTTTCCAGTGGATTGCATAATTTTTCATAATTGTGAATATTAACTAATATATGTGCGTTAAAAAATAATGTTTGGATTAAGTTACAAACACAAACTAAATGAAGAATTAATAAAAAATAATTTAATTTATTAATATTGAATAAATAAAACTGCCATGTTTATACTATACAAAAATATTAAATATTATAGTAATAAAACATATTTTAAATTTAAATTTAGGTTTTTCTATATGACAAGATATTAGTATGTTAAATATTGAAGCAGTCACAAATCATGGTTTTTACAGATATTTTATTTAAAATAATATTTTATGGTTGTCTTTATTAATTTCCCTCTGAAAATAATAGTTCCTTTCTTTGGAAACTAATAAGGTTAGAGACAAAATATAGCAGCATTGTTGATCAAGTCTTGGGTAGATCATAAACATTGTCTATTTAGTTGTTAACAGCACTATATATATATACACACACATAGGCTGGTTTAGCAATATTCAGTATCAGTTTCTGGATTTGACTAAATTTTCTGGGTATTTGTCTGGTGTAATCTTTCTTTTGCCTAGCTACCCATTATAGAATGTTATCTGGTAAATGTTTGGTGTATAATACTACTTCAAAAACAGTCAGCAACATATTTTATGGTGGAGAACAATTTTAATTAACAGTTTCTTTTCTCAGCACTGGATCTCTGCCACGCAACTTTAAAACTAGACTAGACTGAAATGCAAAGCAATCTGGAGTCAGAATGCCTAGTTGCTTGTTTCAGACTTATTTATATCTATTTGAAATTGTTCAAACATGTTTTTAAACAATATATACATCATCAGCTACAGAGAATCTGATATTTGTATTTTTTTATTCTTTTCCAAACATATTGCAGAAACAAATTTACAACTAATATTATACTTTGAAACATAAATAAACAAAAGAGAAAAAAGTTTCTCTTTTTCATTATCTGCATTATTAGTAAAAATAGGAAGAAAGAAAAATTAAAGCTGACTTTTAATTATAGCTTAATATTTTATTAATTTTTATTAATTCCAACATTTTAATATTAGATTCAAATCTGCAGTCTGATTTACTATAAAAAAGTGAGAGATTGTATCAAACCTGAATTCAAAGTAGGTAAACTGAAGACTTCAAAATGCCCTCGATGTAAAACTAAGCAATTGAAATTGTGGTGTGTATCAAAACCACTTTTCTTTCTTCTTTTACAGGATATTTTGCCATTTTATTCTTTCACATTTATTCTAAGGCTATTTTATAAAATATTTTCTAATAATAAATTTTTATTTTCATTTTTTAGACAGTTTACTTCAGTGACACATATACACATGCACATAATGCAAATAGCAGTTTGTATATTTGTTACACAATTCATATAACTTTTTATTAAATATTTTCTTTTTTATGCCACTTTGTAATATAACCATATTTGAGCTGCTATTGGACTTATTATTGAAACCCCCTTCTTTTCATGCTGAGACAATGGGACAGAGTAACTTTCCATTTCCCATGTGTATGCTTACTACAAAATTTAAATTTTATTCATTTTTCTAAATTATTTTTATATTTCAGATCTTCTCATAAATAATGCTTTACAGAATACATAGACCATAATTGCAAAAATTTTCTTGATATAGGTCATTTTAATTAAAGCAGATAGAGCTCTGATGAAGACTGCTGGACAGTCAAAACTGTAAGGAAAATAAAGTTGTTAAGAAAATGTGTTGCATTAAAGTGTATAAGAAAGAAGTGTTATAAGCACTATATATGATATAGAAAGCTATAAAATGTATAGGACTTCACCTCTAGGATCTATAAAAAAATCCATTATAGGACTTTAAGATGTACAATGAAGCAGAAATCCATAAAGGATTCTGCTTGACTTTTGTTCAGCTACTGATAAGACATCAAAGTAAAACATAAGCATTGTTCCCTTTGAATCCTAGATGCTGCTAAATTCAACAAAAACTCTAACTGCACCTTGAGTGACTAAATTAATTAGAAAAAGTGCTGTGGAGACAATATACACTTCAATTTAACAAGAAAACATAGTTCTCTCACACACATGACCAAATCCCAATATAAAAAAATAAATGAAGGGGAAGGGGAGATTATAAAAACAGTATTTTAGTAAATATTTCACCAAAAAATAAAAAAATATAAGTTAAGTGTGCTGGGACTCAGTGATAGAGAAGTTTGGTAAAATAAGAGTACAATGGCTTAGTGATTTCACGGGCTTATTGTATCATCATATTCATAGCAGAATAGGAAAAAAGTGATCTGTTTATATAGGCTAATAGTATTTAAATTTATGTAAATTAGAATTCAAAGTTTCCATTTTTTTTGCAGAGAGAGGAAGCATGATTCTTTGCAGTCTATAGTGCATGTATTGTTAGCTATATACTATGCTTCTCTAATTTTCCATTTTTCATCATTTTTTCAATATATTTTATGAGATCAGGTGTGATTTTAAATATATATCCTATTACTTTTTGATGTTTTAGAAAAGTAGAGCTATATTCAAGCTTGCCAGATGTCCTTTTATTTAAATATTGGTGGTGTGAAAGGCATGTGGATAAGAATGCCCAGGATTCTCCATAGTATATTGCTTTGTATCCAGTTTAGGGGCCTTTAATTTTATACACAGTATTAGGAGTCAGTTCAGGTTCAAGTCTATCCATGGAATTATTAATTACTTTACTCAGTTTTTCTATCATTTCATACCTACACACTTAATATATATTACAATTTATACAAGAGGAATATACATATTTATTATTAGATAAAAATTATTAAGTGCATAATAAATATTAAAATTAATAAAGAAAATGATATTACAAATAATTAAAAAATGAAAACAAAAGATTACTAATCCAACATAAAAATTTTGACAAAAACGCATGTGCCAGTAGCGGGGAGTGGTGAAAAATTTCAAAAGAAAAAATTAAAAAAATATCTGACCAACAAATAATAAATTACTAAGCACATAAAAATATTAAAATTAATAAATGAAAGTACAAAAGCATAATACACATATTTGAAAAAAGGAAAAAAGTAAAAAAATCCTAAATTAACATAAAAACTTGAAGGTAAAAACATTAGTTTATCAAATATTACAATTGATACTACATTTAACTAATATTACATCAAATATATACATTATCCCAAAGCAAGCAAGGTTTGTCTCACTCGCCATGTGTTCTAGGAGGTAAAAATAAAGACAGAGGAGGAAAAGGTCAGAGATTATTTGGCATTCCCAGGAATGACTTTTGATTTTTATTATTTGGAGCCGTGAAAAGCAAAAAAAAAAAAATAATACAACCTTAAAAAGTTCAAACAATGTTTAAAAGATTAATAATCTTAAATTAAAATGAATATTTGCATGAGTGAAATCCCTACAATAATTACATGGGTGATACTTTGTCTTCATCATTTTTGATCAATAAATAGATATATGTATATACTTCAATGGGGATGGGTTTAGAAAGGCTATTTTCAGACTTATTGCATTCATGTTAGTCGTTTCAAACATTTGCCACTTAAATATAAAATAATAATGGTTTCTCCATAACACAAAAATTAAAACAGAAGTTTTTCTAAATGCAAATGTATAAATGTTATTTATTTCTTTATTCATTTTCCGTTATTACAATGTTATCCACTTGCCTTAATAAATTTGATATATTTATTCATTTTATCTAAATTTGATGTACTTGTTTTCCCTGTTACTACAAACACCTTTTAATTATTTTTTGAAATTTGTTTTAAATTTTATTTGTTATTTAAGATTTACTAATTGTTTATTTTAAGTAATAGCAAAATAGCAGTGATATATACCTTTGATCTAATTATTTATATAACTATTTATTTGTCTATCTTTTTATTTGCTTATATGTCTACCTATTTACCTACCAACTGACCTACCGACCGACCTACCTACCTATATGCATGCCTGACTGCCTACCTACCTATTTATTTGTCCCACTATCTATCTATCTATCTATCTATCTATCTATCTATCTATCTATCTATCTATCTATCTATCTATCTATCTATCTATCTATCTATCTATCTATCTATCTATCTATCTATCTATCTATCTATCTATCTATCTATCTATCTATCTATCTATCTATCTATCTATCTATCTATCTATCTATCTATCTATCTATCTATCTATCTATCTATCTATCTATCTATCTATCTATCTATCTATCTATCTATCTATCTATCTATCTATCTATCTATCTATCTATCTATCTATCTATCTATCTATCTATCTATCTATCTATCTATCTATCTATCTATCTATCTATCTATCTATCTATCTATCTATCTATCTATCTATCTATCTATCTACATACCTACCTATGCACCTACTTACCTACATATCTATCTATTCATTTCTCTGTCTGTATGTTTGTCTATCTATTCATTTCTCTGTCTGTCTGTTTGTCTATCTATCTATCTATTTCTCTATCTATTCTACAGTCATCTATCAGTATTGGTTTGCAATGCACTCACAAACATTTTGATTAGTATGGGGAGCCCAATACTATCTCTGGCATAATAAAGCAATAAAAGATGGCAGAAAATATCATAGGGAACCAGGTGTTCTATTTATTTTGTCATAAGCAGTTTAAAAATCACACTTTTAATCAAAAATCAAAAAATAAACATGCAAATTTCATAGAACTAACCATAATAAAAAATATCAAATATGTTTAGAAATCAAAATATCAAGCATATAAATAGTAATAAGGAATTAATTTTAAAAATTAGCAAAAAAAAAAAAACAAACAGCATAAACATGTGTTAAAATATCAAATTATTATGACAATCAAATATAAAAAGCAATATTTAGCAATTATTATTGCTAAATGACCACTAAATTGTTAGTGTAATTACATGGCTAAAGCAAAAAAAAAATCAAATACTTCTATTATTAAGCATATTAGCAATTAAAAAAATAATCAAAACAAAATTAGCAAAAATCAAACTTTCAGAAACAATATTATGCAAATATTAGCAAATAGCAAGTCACCAGCATAATCACATGACCAAAAGATAAAATTGCTATGGTAATCAAATATATATATATATAAAACAATATTTAGCAACTATTATTTATAACTGACCACAAAAATGTTAGTATCATAACATGACCAAAACAAAGAAACATCAAATACATCTAGAAATCAAAATATCAAGCATATTAATAATCAGAAAATGAGCAAAAAAATGACAGTATAATCACATGACCAAAAGATCAAATTACTATGGTATTTAAATAGGACAAATAATATTTAGCAACTATTATTAGAAAATGACCACAAAAATGTCAGCGTGATTACTTGGCTGAAACAAAAAATAAAACAAATACTTCTAGAAATCAAATTTTAAGCATATTCATAATTAGGTAATTATCTAAAAAAGTGAGCAAAAATCAATATTTCAAAAACAATATTTAGCAAATATTAATAAATAAGAAATACGCTTGATATTAAGATTTCTAGACATATGTGATTTGTTTTTTGTTTTGGTTACATAATTTTCTAACATTTTTGTAGTCATTTACTAATAATAATTGCTAATATTGTTTTTCATATTTGATTACCATAGTAATTTGATATTTTGGTAATGTGATTATGTCAGCTGATTTTTCATTTTGGTATGTTTTTTATCATTTTGTAATTACTAAGATATTTGATATTTTGATTCTAGATTTATATAATTGCATTTACTTTTATGAAATTTGCATGTTTATTTTTTAATTTTCTATGGAAATTGCAATTCTTTAACTATATTGGACAAAACAACTGGAACAACTGATGCTGTAGAGGATTATCTGCAATTTTTTATAACTTGGTTGTGTCAGCAGTCATTTGGGACTTCCCTTAGAAACCAAAATGAAATGGCAGAGAGCACACTCTAAACTGTACCAACTATCTATTTTTCTACCTATCTATCTATCCATTCATTCAGTCATATATTATCTATCTATTCTATAATATCTGCTTACTTCTTATCTATCTATCTATCTATCTGTCTGTCTGTCTGTCTGTCTGTCTGTCTCTGTCTGTCTGTCTGTCTGTCTGTCTATCTATCTATCTATCTCTATCTATCTATCTATCTATCTATCTATCTATCTATCTATCTATTTCTATCTATCTATCTATCTATCTATCTATCTATCTATCTATCTATCTATCTATCTATCTATCTATCTATCTATCTATCTATCTATCTATCTATCTATCTATCTATCTATCTATCTATCTATCTATCTATCTATCTATCTATCTATCTATCTATCTATCTATCTATCTATCTATCTATCTATCTATCTATCTATCTATCTATCTATCTATCTATCTATCTATCTATCTATCTATCTATCTATCTATCTATCTATCTATCTATCTATCTATCTATCTATCTATCTATCCATCTATCTAGTCTATCCATCTATCTATCTATCTATCTATCTATCTATCTATCTATCTATCTATCTATCTATCTATCTATCTATCTATCTATCTATCTATCTATCTATCTATCTATCTATCTATCTATCTATCTATCTATCTATCTATCTATCTATCTATCTATCTATCTATCTATCTATCTATCTATCTATCTTCTATCTATCTATCTATGTGTTAACTGTATCTGACTTTCTGTATATCACCCATGCATCCTTTTATCTATCCAACTATCCATATTTTTTGTATTCATTTATTAATCTATCCTTCTATTTAGACAGATATGTAGATAGGGATGTAAACTGATAGGTATATAGATAGAAGTATATACTCTTATTCTATTCTTTTACTTTCTTTGCATATCTTCATATATTCATATATATATATATATATTGTGCCAAGGCCAAATTGGCACATGTATATAAAATAATTTTGTCTAAAAAAAAAATTATTTATTATTAAAATCTGTCGTAAAAGAGTTTGAAAAAAAAAATAGAAATTAATAGATTAAAAGGGGAGAGGGGGAGTTTTGTTTAGAAAAAATAAAACTAAGGGTTCATAGAAGTTAAAGAGTGTTATTATTTTAAATTAAAAGCTTCAAAATACAAATCTCTTTTCATTCAAATTGAATAAAAAAAATAGTATTAAAACTAGTTTTGATGTGTAGAGTAAAATTATATATATATATGTGTGCGAATGTAAAATAAATGTATCAGTATTAAATATTATAAATAAATGAAAAATGTATTTAAAAAAAACACAGTGGTGTGCTACTAATTAAAGATATGAAAACAACATGTTTTGAAATAGCTACTACTAATTAAACAATCAAACAAAAAACACATTGTCATAGAATTAGTTATCAATGAAATTTCGACAACACTCATTTGCCGGAGGATATTAAAACAAAAAACACTTTGCAGATATAAATAGCTAAATTAATTGGGTCAGTTTTATTCAGTCTAGTTTCCAGTGACAGTCTTGTTTTCATTTAGATAACAATTTCTATTATGTATTCAGAAACAAAAATGAATTGTTGAGCAGCTTTTGGAAATATACGCTTGTGCTTCAGCCTTTTTGTCCAACAAGATCATCAAAACCTGCCTGTGAAATAATGTCTGCATAACAACTTAGAAATCTTCCATCAAGCATTCAACTGTCTTCAAGAATAAAACCAACGGTTTTGCATAAAATCTCTTCAAGAAACATCCAAATCTAACCGGTTAGATATAATCCATCAGAAGCAGCAGATGCAGCCAACAACAAGCAATATCCACATTCCAAAAATCCTAGGTAAACATTTATTTATTATCATTTATACGTAGTAGCCACCGCTGTAATTCGTAAATATTCAAGATTCAAATTATATGAACTCTATCATATGTAAAATGAACTATTGATATGTGTGTTTAAGTGTCAAATGCTATTAATGCTTTATTATTATATTTGTGAATGCTATATGAGTTAATATGTGCGTGGTCATTATATCAGTGTTATTAGTTAAATTAGATAAATACCAGTGGTCTACTATTAAAATCTACAAGAATATTTAAACTAGTTTAGAAATGTTACTTTAAAAATGTGCATGTGTTAAATCAGATTTATAAAGATGTTTAAATTTAGTCAATTAATGTTTGGTAATAACTTATCTTTAAACTTAATGTTAATTAAAATAAAATGTCTTCAAACTTAAACTTTATTTGTTGGTCAATTCTTTTTACCAACCTTTTATTAATTCTTTCCACCACTAATTTTGTATAATTTTGTTATTGAATTAAAATTAGACTGAGCTAGTTTTAGGGAATGTTTCGAGCACTGGATTATGAGCCTACTGCCCGAATACATTAGTCTTCAGACTAGCTGGTGCCCCAGGGTTTACCCTGAAACAAATAAATTATTTGGATAGTAGGGGTTTGAATCTAGCAGCCGAGATGGGCCATTGTTGATAGTTAAACCTATCAATAAGTTCTTCCATTTTGCTCGAACGTGCCGGTTCATTCATGTAACCTTTATAAGATTATAAATGTATTATGAAGGAGTTTGAAACCAGCCAAAACTTATATATACGTATGAGTAAAGGGATTTCAGCAGTTCGACTGGGTACATAAATGGCGCCCAATGTGGGGCTGGACCTAAGAAACAATAGTAAATAAATGCTTTGTTTCTTTTTTAAAAAAAATTTTCTATACAAAAGCTAAATTACGTACGTAAAGTGGTATTAATTTAAAAATAAAAAAAAAGAATTGACTGAAACCTTTTTTTTCCCTTTAAATGAAGAGAGATTTATGCTATTTATGTTAGTTGAAATAAATCATTATGTTAAATCAGAGACAATTGGGTGTTTGGGTGGAGTTAAAGCATTAAGATCGTGTAGAGAAAAATGGAGACAGGAGGGGTGGAGTCAGCATGTATTTCCAGTTTAGTAAGAAATAAATAAAATAGAAATTAGTAAACTTATTAAAATAAAATACAGTATCAAAAATAATGATAAAAAGTGTTTAAAATTATAAATGATAAGAAATAAAGCCAAAATGGAGGCTCAAGGTAAAAATATAGAGAATATTCCCAACAAGGAAAAAAGGGAAATCGTAGCTTTACTAACCAGCATGTTTGAAAAACAAAAAGAAACAGCTGAAGCATATAAAAAATAGCAGAACAGCTTAAAAACCAAAATAATGAAATGAAGAGTAAATTGGAAGGGCAAGCTGAAATGCTTAAAAAGTTAAAGGACCCGATCGAAATGGGCCAGAATAAGATAAAAGAAGAAATGAAGGAAATAAGATGTGAAATTACAGGAAAGGTAGAGAAGAACCAAGAAATTATGAAGATAGATTTAGTTAAAAAAAGTCAGGAAGATGAAAGGGAAGTTGAGGTGATAAAAGACATAGAAATTAAATTAGAATCAAATAGTGTTGTGACATATAAAGTAGAAACAAATGTAGACCAAGAAATAGAAGAGAGATATAAGTTCAAGATAGAAGACAGCATAAAAGAGTTTTTACAAAGAATTAAAAATAAAAGGTTTAAAGCAAACGTTCAAGTTCGTAGATTTAAAAACAGATTTAAAAAAAGTGTAAAAAAAATATTCCCAGATTGAAGTAATTCGGAGTTTGTCTAAATATCAAGATTTTCTGATTTACAAAGTTGAAGATAGAACAGAAAGAGAAAGAGATAAAGTAATAAATTATAAAAGTGGGATAGGTAAGAGAGGGAAGGTAGTTTATATTATAGAGTTAGTATGTAGAAAGAGAGAACCGCCTGACAAAAATTAAAAAATATGTAATCTGACGGATTCACCAGCTTGACCTAGTTATTAACGACCATGGGCTCGGAATAATGAAAAATGTTTAACAAAGTTTAATGAAATAAATGTAAAAATGAGTATCAAGTTAGTGTGAATAATTAAAAATGATTAAAGTTAGTCTTAGTAAAATAAAATAACAATCTTAGAATTTTTAAAATGTCAAAGCAACGATAAAATGATTTATGTCAAAACCCTCGATTATGTCTTATCGATTATATTGATATCCAGCTCATAAGTCTAGAACATAGTGGAGAGTGATGCAAATAAAATAAATGTGTAAATCAAAATAGACAAGCAAAATGAAAATGTTTTTTTTTTTTAAAAAAAATGAAATAAATAAGTATATAATGAAAGTATTAATGAAAATAAAACATTATCAAATAAAATTAAAAAAAAAGTATATTAATTTAGGATTGAGGTGTGTGTGAGTATTTGGGCAAAGAAATTAAAAGTTGGTTTAAATCAGCACAAAATATATCTGTGTGTTTGAATTGCATTATACTTTGCTGCCTACTTCTCTTAACATTACATTTATTACCTAATGATGAAAATAAAAATGAAAAATGCACTCTAGAAAAATAAGAATTTGAAGTGGTCAATACTTGGGGAAAAGTGATCAATGCACATATTAATTAAGAAAAATGTTCATAAATAAATAAGTAGGTCAAATAGTTAAAATAAAATCGATAAAATCAAGTTAAATAAATAAGCGTAAATAAATCTATAGTAAATAATAATGAAGAATGACTAGTAATAAACTGATCGATCTTTATTTTTTATTTTTTATTGAATACACGCATGTTATGATTTACAAATAATATTATAAGATTAGTGTAAATAAATATTTTAAATAATGTTTCTTAAGAGTTATAAATAATAATGTAATATAAATAAATAGTGTAAGATATTGTTCATGTGAATTTAAAAATAAGGTTGAAAGATTAATAATAAAAAAATAAAAGTCAATCTAAGGTGAATTAAGAGTGTATAAGTATACATGTGTATATACACGCACATACACTGGTAATATTCGGTAAATACGATACCTCATGATGCATATCTTAAATGTACTTATCCAGATATCCTTTTAGGTTATGTTCTTGGCACTGCTGCACCTCATGATGTGTGCAAATAGGGATTTATTTATTATAGATTCTCTGTAAGCAAGTCCAGTAATAACTCGATATCTAGAACATTAGTAGGTGTAGAATTATGCTGCATGTATACACATGTGTATGAAGTTATCTATAGCAAAAGGGAATGAGGGTAGTATAGAAATAAGTTTAGTTAAGGATAAGTTTAAAACTGCCGACTGGATAAATTTTAGTACCCATAATGGACTTGTCAGGGATCATTCCTCTTTCCAAAGCATAAGTAGAAAATGGACAGTTGAAAATTCCTGCCATTTCACAGTGACCCTTTCTTTTTTCAAGTCCGATCAAGAGACTCAGCAAATGAAGTTTCAATTTTATACACGTGTAAGTCGGTGTAAGTCAGCGAATCTGCTTCCATGTTGTTTTCCAAAAGATCCATGTGCTTCAAAATTGGTTTGTCCCGGTGGTCATTATCCATGATTTAGATCATTGTGAGCAATGTATTCAGCATAGATAGAAGGAAAGGATAGTCAAAACAGATTGCCCTTTAATAAATCTTTACAGTCAAGAATTAAAGTTGCAAGAGATAAAATGGTCAAAAATGATGCATTTTACTCTAAAACGGAGGGGGGTGTAATGTGCCAAGGTCAAATTGGCACATGTATATAAAATAATTTTGTCTAAAAAAAAATTATTTATTATTAAAATATGTCGTAAAAGAGTTTGAAAAAAAAATAGAAATTAATAGATTAAAAGGGGAGAGAAGGAGTTTTGTTTAGAAAAGATAAAACTAAGAGTTCATAGAAGTTAAAGAGTGTTATTATTTTAAATTAAAAGCTTCAACATACAAATCTCTTTTCATTCGAATTGAATAAAAAAAATAGTATTAAAACTAGTTTTGATGTGTAGAGTAAAATTATATATATATGTGTGCGAATGTAAAATAAATGTATCAGTATTAAATATTATAAATAAATGAAAAATGTATTTAAAAAAAACACAGTGGTGTGCTACTAATTAAAGATATGAAAACAACATGTTTTGAAATAGCTACTACTAATTAAACAATCAAACAAAAAACACATTGTCATAGAATTAGTTATCAATGAAATTTCGACAACACTCATTTGCCGGAGGATATTAAAACAAAAAACACTTTGCAGATATACCAGTGACAGTCTTGTTTTCATTTAGATAACAATTTCTATTATGTATTCAGAAACAAAAATGAATTGTTGAGCAGCTTTTGGAAATATACGCTTGTGCTTCAGCCTTTTTGTCCAACAAGATCATCAAAACCTGCCTGTGAAATAATGTCTGCATAACAACTCAGAAATCCTCCGTCAAGCATTCAGCTGTCTTCAAGAATAAAACCAATGGTTTTGCATAAAATCTCTTCAAGAAATGTCCAAATCTATCCGGTTAGATATAATCCATCAGAAACAGCAGAAGCAGCCAACAACAAGCAATATCCACATTTCAAAAATCCTAGGTAAACATTTATTTATTATCATTTATACGTAGTAGCCACTGCTGTAATTCGTAAATATTCAAGATTCAAATTATATGAACTCTATCATATGTAAAATGAACTATTGATATGTGTGTTTAAGTTTCAAATGCTATTAATGCTTTATTATTATATTTGTGAATGCTATATGAGTTAATATGTGCGTGATCATTATATCAGTGTTATTAGTTAAATTAGATAAATACCAGTGTTCTACTATTAAAATCTATAAGAATATCTAAACTAGTTTAGAAGTGTTACTTTAAAAATGTGCATGTGTTAAATCAGATTTATAAAGATGTTTAAATTTAGTCAATTAATGTTTGGTAATAACTTATCTTTAAACTTAATTAATGTTAATTAAAATAAAATGTCTTCAAACTTAAACTTTATTTGTCGATCAATTCTTTTTACCAACCTTTTATTAATTCTTTCCACCACTAATTTTGTATAATTTTGTTATTGAATTAAAATTAGACTGAGCTAGTTTTATGGAATGTTTTGAGCACTGGATTATGAGCCTACTGCCTGAATACGTTAGTCTTCAGACTAGCTGGCACCCCGGGGTTTACCCTGAAATAAATAAAGTATTTGGATAGTAGGGGTTTGAATCTAGCAGCTGAGATGGGCCATTGTTGATAGTTAAAGCTATCAATAAGATCTCCCATTTTGCTCGAACGTGCCGGTTCATTCACGTAACCTTTATAAGATTATAAATGTATTATGAAGGAGTTTGAAACCGGCCAAAACTTATATATACATATAAGTAAAGAGATTCAGTAGTTTGACCCGGTACAATATATATATATATATATCACTTATAATAACTTCTTTCATATGCCCTTAAAAAAATTTGTTTGCATCGAAGTGTATATGAAAGAAGTTATTATAAGTGATATATAGATAAAACAGATAAGTATACAGATAAATGAATAAATAGACACATAGATAGAAATATAGAGATGTAGATAGAGAGATGAACGAATAAATCCCTGAATTATATAGATGGATGCACAGCTAGACAGACAGATGAATAGATGAGCTGATAGACAGAAGTAGATAGGTAAATGATTAAGTAATAAGATAGGCAGATAATTAGACAGGTAGATAGATTGTTATTAGTTTAATAGATAGATAAATACAAAGATAGATGCATAAGTAGATTGATTATTAATAGATGAATGGATAGATAGATGAATTACTGATAAGTACATAGATACAAAAACAGATATATAAATGGATAGATATTTAACAATTTTTCTGTTTACATATCTATTTATTTATATATTGATCTAATCATCCATATATCTGTCCATCCATTCATTTATATCTATCTAGCTACATATCTATATTTGTAACTATATATCCATCCACTTCATTTATCTACAAATGATTTCATTCTATCTATCTACCTATTGGCTTACATTTTTATCTATGTATCCTGTCTAGATAGATGGATAAATGAATAGATAGTTGAATAGGTAAATGAATGGATGGATGAATAGACAAGGGGTCATATATAGTTAAATCGACATATAGGTAGATAGTAGATAGATAAGGGAGTAAAGAGATAAATAGAATGGATGAATAAGTACAAAAATGAATAAATATATTGATGGATAGATAGATATACAGATGACTGTTGATAGATAGATTATCATATAGGCAAATAGAAAGGTAGACAAATAGATAAGCTATAAATAGATGGTTAAATAGATAAGCTATAAATAGATGGTTAAATAGATGATCTGAGCTTTACATCACAGCTACTTTGCTATTATTCAAAAATAACAAATAAAAAAAATTTCCAAAAATATTTACAGATGTTTATGATTATTAGTAACAAACAAATAATTACATCGAATTTAGAGAAACTCAATTAATAAACATTTATAAAATCAAAAAAAAAGCGTCCACATTAATTTTTGTTTGATGGATGAATGATTGAAACGACTGACATGAAGACAATAAATCTAAAAACAAACATTCTAACTTCACATCTACTGTGATATTTACAGAAAGTATATTTATTTACTGATCAAAAATGATCAATATAATGTATTTCTCATGTAATTTTTGTAAAGATTTCACTCATGCAAGGGTTCCTATTAATTTAAGATTATTAAAATTTTAAACTTTGTTTCAATTTTTTAGTCTGATATTATTGTTCCTTTTTTTATCATGTCAAATAATAAATGTCAAAGCTAACCCTTGGGAATGTTCTGACTTTAATTTTTTCTCTACCAGAACACTTCTGCAGTTGGACAGAGTTTGCATGCTTTGAGGTAATAAAAAATGGTATTTTTATATCAAAGTAGTTTAATAATTTTTAATTTTTGTTTTTGTTAATCAAGTGTTATCTGATTTTAGAATTTTATTTATTGACTTTAATACTTATTATGCACTTAGTAATTTATTATTTGTTGGGCAGATAGATATTATTTGCTAAATTATTGCTTTTAAAAAAATTAACTTGCATACTTCTACATGTTTTTTCATCACAATTTTTATGTTGGCTTATAAATTTCTTATCTTAATTTTTTAATTGCTTATAATACAGCTTTATTTATTAATTTTATTATTTATTATAAAATTTGTAATTTTTTAATTGTTGGTGTAATATTTACTAAAATATTGGTATTGACCCCTCCCCCATTTTTTTTTTATATCTTAGGATTTTAATATTATATATTGACCAGAGTAACTAATTTGAAATTTTTCTGGTCAAATTATTGCAATAGTAGGACATGCACTACTTTTTTATAATTTGGATTTTTGGGGATCATGTGATGAAGCTAGCAAATAGTACTTATGTCATTTTCCAATTGCTGATATTTGTCAAATAATGTTTTTTTTAATTTGATTTTTTTATGATGCTTATTTCCATGAAATTTCTGGGTGTTCTTTTATTTTTTGATGCAAATTGCAATTTTTAAAATAGATTAGACAGGTTATTAACAATTCCATCAAATTAAAAACAAAATCAATTAACAGTTAAACAACATTCATAATTTAAAAAAATAAATAAAAAGTGCTTTAATTTTTGTTTGTTACTTATTTGTACCTACTTTACATTTGCATGTCAAAGGTTTAAAATGCTTGGTATGATAAGAACAAACAGGACACAGTGTCATCATCTTCCTCACTGACATATGTACTGATAACATTATAAATTATTAACATAACAATCATATTACTTTAAGATTATAAACATTTTAAAGTTTAATATAAATTTGTTTTCATTTTTAAGTTAATATTTTTTTACTGCTCTAAATAATAACCAAGATAAAAGAGCCTCTGTGTCAATGTCATGATCATCCCAGCAATCTTTTGTCACTGTTCTTTTCTTTTGGTTGTTGTATGGGAAAGTAAAACATCACCTTGTATGCATTGAGTTAACATAAAATTTATTTGAATTTTCAATAAACTTACAATAAAATATATATTTTAATATTTGATTGGATTATTAAGTTTAATATTTAATAAACTAATAAGTACTTATATCTGATTTTTATATCTTAGTTTTTATTTTGGTTTAGCAATTTTTTATTCATTTTGGTTTTATATTTTTATTTATTAATTTAAAAACTTAGTAAATATAATTTTTTTAATCAAATATATGTTACATTATTAATTTTTTGATCATATTTTAATTATTAATATGTTTGATATATTGATTTCCAGAGGTATTTGATTTATTTTTTTCTTTTGGTCATGTGATTTTACTAACATTTTTGTTGTCATTCACTAATAGTAGTTGCTAACTATTGTTTTTTTCATATTTGATTATGGTAGTAATTTGATGTTTTGGTCATGTGATTTTGCCAGCAAATTTATATATTTTTTACATTGATATATTTGCTAAACATGTTTGATATTTTAATTTCTAAAGATATTTGAATTTTTTTGTTTTGATTGCATGATTTTGCTAACATGTTTGAGGGCCATTTATTAATAATAGTTGCAAATTTGGTTTTATGTTGATTATGGCAGTAATTTGATGTTTTGGTAATATGTGATTACCCATATAATTTTTTTTAATTGTTATATCTTCTAATTACTAATATTTACTATATAGTGTTTTTTTTAGTTTAAATTTTTTTATTTTGCTTATTTGTATGAAATTTTCATGTTATTTTTTTTAAAATTTTTGATGGAAATTATTGGATAAAATAACTGTAACACTTTGCATCATTAGTAGGAATGCAGTATTATCTGACATTCTTTATGGCTTAATTGTATAAATGATAGTTTTAAGACTGTCCTTAGAAACCAAAATGGTGGAGAGCACATTTGAAATGGATATTCATTGTCTTCGTATTCATAATCTATGATTATTTTTAAAGAAAAAAAATACAATAGGTTTTCTAGATTTAATTTCTACACACTTATAAATAAGTACCACTTATAAACTATGTAGCACTAAGAATATATACATATATAATATTTCTGAAATAATAGTATGCATGTATACACATTTATTAATGCAATACTTAAAAAAAATTATTTATACAGTTAAAAATTCCTGCAGGATAAAATATGTACAATGTCTTTTCTGTTTTTTATTCTTATTATTTGATACTTTTTCGTTCTTTTATTTTTATCTTTGATTTCATTATCCAGGTTTGTTTAAAAATTATGTTGTACTATATTTTGTTTTATTATTTCAATAATGATTTGTTATTTATTTATTTTACTATTCATTATGTATGTACATATTAGATCTTTTATACATGCTTTTTATGTATCTTTTTTAATATACAAATAAAAACTCTTAATGGAAGATAATATATAGATATAACTTATAAACAGTCATGATATTAAGACAGAATCATTACCCCTAGCATAGTTTTACCTTCAAATTTATATTTATAGCCCAGATCAAAAAAGATATTTCACCTCATCTAATTTTAATAAAAATAGAATCCATTTAAAGGAGCAACAAGATAACACCAATATTGTTTAACGCTAGACATCTAAATATTTCGTCTATCACCCTTAGGAATACATATTTCCTTGATCACAAAGCCATCTTAAGAATAAAAAAAAATCAGATGATTCGACATTTTTATTAATATTACATTTTTTATTTTTTATAGTATAATTAATGACATTTTTTTTAATAATCTTATTTCTAATAAGTGTATTTAACTAGTTTTCTATCTAATATGAAAATAAATATTAAACATTATATCTATTAACTCTTTATTTATTACAATTCTCAGATAAAAAGTAAAAAAAAGATTCGGTCTTATTAATTATTCTGAGTAAGCGATAAAATGTCATTTTCAGATTAAACAAATACTAAATTATTCAGTAATTAGACATTATAAAAACAAATCTTCAAAACTAATTGATTTAGCTAATTTTCAAGTCTGAGATCACACGACTTGATTATTTACGAACTTTCTAGATGGAATTCATAATCTCTATTGTGCTGTAACAAAGAACAGATAGGATATTAATTAATTGCTGGAAGCATTGCCTGTTAACGACCAGCTCAAATTATTTTAATATCTTATTCTTGTAATAACGTAGTAAAAAAATTAAAACAATATTATATATTAACTTAGCATATTTTAAAATATAAAATTTGGATTTCTATGTAAATTAAAATACTAACAGCTTACAGACATTATGAATTTAATTCTGTCTTCCATGTATACATAAAATATAAAGGAAGTATTGAATAATTATAGAATTCTTTTACTTAAACTATAGACTTGCGTCTTGCATTGGTGGTAGAGAGGTCGTGGGTTCGCGTCCCGGCCGATGCTATGACACTTAAAAAAAAAAAACTATAGACTTGCTTTAACTAGAAAATTTTAACATGCAAAATATTTTTAATTTATTTTTATTGATAGAATGCAAATAACTAGTTAAAACTAACAAAAAAAATAGCTTATAGATTAATATATATATATATGTTTCAAAAGATCGAATAAGTAAAGTTTCTTGTAAAAAATCCTGTTAAATAGATTATTTAAAATTGCAATAACAAATGTTTAAATCATTTTAAGTTAATGAAATAAAGCAGAATTTAATTTTTATTAAATTTATACAGAAAAAAGTTTAGACAATAACAAATGTGAGAATAAAATTGTATTTATTGCAAATATAAACTATGCCCAAGTTAATTTCACTGTACTTAATACTTTCAAAACAGAACTGCTGTTAAATCCTTATCTTTAAAAACATGGATAAAGCACAAACCCACCATTAATATGCAACATTAGACATAAGTTGTATGATAGACACTATGTAATATATTCAGAGATATGATCGTTCCCACTTACCATGTGATAAAAGAAATCTCACAGTATTAATATGCACATCATTATTAAAGTAAGATTTATTAAGGCTATAACCTTAAGACTATGTGCCTGAAAAAAATGACAGTAGGGACCTCTGCAAATCTTTAACACAAGATTTATTTAAAAGACAAGAGAAATGACAATGAAACTGTTTTGACTACAAATATATATATATATGAAAGTGGAGATGGTCTTCTTATCCTTAGTTATTTAGAGTACCTTCTAGTGTATTCACCATCCTTGTACATTTTCTGAGACAGAACTTAATCTTGATTCTTTCAGTTCCAGATTTACTTCTTTCCAAACCTATATCTGTATTTGGATCAGGAAATTCATTTGGTGATTTATCAAGAGTTGTTAGTTTTCTTGGGCTAATGTAAATTTGTGAGCACCTAATTATTTTAGTTTTTCCCATACTCCTTATGCTGGTTCGCCTTTTTCTATATTTGCAATATGGATGGAATCTATAGGCATGATTCACATTCATACATCCAATGTGCATGTCATTTTTACCTTTTTATGAGTTTTGTTTTATTATAAATGCCCTCTGTGTAACCAAAAATATTTTGTAGATTGATTGCTCATAACAAGGTATTTAGTAGCTCTACGAGCTACTCAATGGATTGGCAATTGGGACCAATCCCTTAAGAGGCAATTTTTTTTTCATAATCTGTAAGATCGAGTCATCAGTTTAATAATGGGCAATAAAGGGACTAAATTTAGTTACTTGGCATCTGGTGAAATTGATAAATGTCTGTCCATGCATCTTTCTCAATATCATTAAGGAAAAATGACATTCCTATGATAAATGAAGACATATTTTGGGCTACCATGCTAATCTTATATCTAAACAATCAAAATATTTCCTAACTTTTAACTCATAAGCATAACAACTAGTTATCATAATGCATTAACTAAATGGATTACAAAGCAAATAATCATTAATAATCAAAATTATACTTATAGTCTCTATAGCAGGGGTCCCCAACCCTATGCCCGTGGGCACCATGGCGCCCGCAGACCATTTTACGTGTGCCCGCCACTATCCGAACACAATTAAAAATTATTTATCTGATACAAATAAATTTAATTTTTAAAATTTCTTATAAATTATTGTATTATATTGTAATCAAATTGTAGGGCATACTATACTTTTACAGCATAAAAATATAAACGTTAATTATGTTAAAATTTTATTTTTGAAATAAATATTTTTTTGTACATTATGTGTATTATTAACAATATCCAACTATAAATTAACATTGAAAAAATAAATGGTGCCCACCCCCTAATATTGAAAAAATAAATAGTGCCCGCCACCTGGCCGGTATTATAGAATGTGCTCTTAAGTGCAAAAAGATTGGGGACCCCTGCTCTATAGCATAGTCTTTCTGAATTCTGAGCTGATCCTTGTAGATACAGTAATCCCATGAATAATTCCGTGTGCACATTAAATCCAACAAATGAAACCATGGCAAGTTATTTAAATTAATTCTATGAAATAATCCATTGGGATCTAATATAATATTCAATTCAGAAAACATATAGTTACTAATCCATAGCGTTTCATCTAAGAGACTCTCACTATCCCATTATATTATCCGATTCATTCAAATGAGGTAGTAATTTCCAAATCATCTGTTTTGTTCCTTTGAGATATTTGCCATTCCTTCAGCTAGGATTTTATTTCCTATTTTCATATCATTTAAACAAGTTTTATCACAATTTGGAGGCATATCAATTAAGTTTTTTTTGTCTCTACAATTGCATATTTCGGCCAGGTTATTAAGTTTCACTTATTATTTGAAGAAAATTTTGAGCAATATATTCCTTAATTTCTTTTTTTTTATCAACCATATCTCCTTTTGGTATAACATATTAAATTTTGATAACATCCTCAATATTTCTTTTATTGATAGTTTTTGTTTCATATGGAACTAGTGATAGAAATAATATTCCAGGTGGGGTCTAACATATACACTTTATATTACAATTTCAGTTCTGCTCTTTTCTTGAATAAGTTTTCTTTTTTTTTCTAATACCAAACATCATAATTAATTGACTGGAGGAAATGCTAATACAATTTAGAATTTCCATATTTTCCTTAAAGTAACTTTTAGTCTTCGGCAAATACGGTACTATTTTCCAATCCATTGTGATGACGTCGGTCATTTTGAAGACCATGATCATGATTAATTTTGAAAAGAAAAAACATATACCTGATATAAAAAGTTTAAGCATGCATTATATTTTAATAATAATATACCATTTGATTCAATATTTTGGAATCAGAGATTGGAGTCAGTACAGATGATAATATTTCTATATTATATAAATTGTAGATTGTAGATATACAAGCACACCCAAGAAAAAAACAGAACAAACACCCCCTCCTAAAAATGTCTGAGTTTTATGATCTTGACTTGTCCATCAATCTCTGATCCATGCCTTCTGTCAATTAAATTTTATATCCCAATTTTAATTAGCTATTCCTTATTGTTGTAACATTAAGGGTCTACATTCAGACAGACATCACATGGTTTCTATGAAATGTTTTCCTGCTCTGAATGAAAATCACTTGAGAGAGCTAAATAAAAAAATAATAATAATAATGATAAAAAAAAATACTTAGCAGACTAACTTTGAACTCAATATTTTAAATGACAACTTTCTGCTATAGATTTGAAATTTAGATAAAATTATTGCTCTCTCAACAAGCTTTTGAATGATACCTCACACCCTTATTAAGATTAATTATTTTTATAATTAAAATTTGTCATTCATTCACAATTTGCATGTACACACATGTGATTCTGTTCAATCAATTCTAACACTTTGTCTTAAACTTTAATTCAACACTCAAATTTTTTTCTATGGTTATTTTATAGCTAATCTTTACTTCCCAAACAGATCCATTTTTCCCCCAATTAAATTTGTTTTTTTACTAATTAATGATTCTATCAATCCTGTAAAATATTTATCCCACCCTTTATCCATTTTACTCATTAACAACTACCACTTAAATATACTCAATAAATAATTACATAGTCATTTTGACTGCTCAAGACCCTTTATATATATATAAATATATATTTATATTTACGAATAAGCTACTTTCATTTTGAGCATTTACAACTGAAATTGCATTACACATTAAATAATTACTAAGGTTTATCCAAACTTTAATGTTTACTTAAAATTATTATTATTTAAACATTTTTATCAGGACTTTAACATATTACATGAGGAATTTTTTTTAGCTAAACTACTAATAGCAATATAGGTTTCAAACTTAGGAAACTTTGGTGAAAACCAACAGTCACAATATATATATCTGTGAATTATTTAGGTAACTAATGTATTTTACTTTCTATTAAATTGTAGACAATATAATTTATTTAAAACTTTTATTTAAATCCAGAAGTATTTAGATAATTACCCCTAGTCTTTCAGGTTGATATACAAAACCATTTAATATTTATCTATAAATATAGCAAGGTATTACCTTCTGTGACTAAATATTCATGTGTAAAGAATTCATAATTATCTGTTATTTATAACCTAAAGTGTTTTCTATTCATTAAAAAATATATTTGTTTCCATATTTGGATGAGGATTATTTTTTATAGCCTGCCTTTGTTGCAAAATATTTATATAAATATTTTTAAAAAATTTGTAATTTGTAAAATATATATCCAAATTCATATTTTATTAAGATACACATGATTTCATTTCTTTTAACCCCATGAAGATATTTCAAACTTTATTAAAGATCAAATGTAGTTATTATATTTTTTTTTTCAAAAAAGTACATTATCACACATTATTTTTAAGCCTAGCCTTACATCTAAAAATCATCTTATCCATACTATTACAAAGCTCTAGACAATGGGAAAATATGAAAATAGATCTTAAATAATATTTATACTAACCTTCTTATATTTTTAGAAATCACCATTAATCAATATAATTTAACGTCAAATATCATAGGAATCATGTTATTGAAAATTAAAAAAAAAACAATAAACACTTTAAACTTTTATTTATTTTTATAAAAACATAGTTGATAATGACGATCTGCTTATTTTAAATTACTATATATACTAGATAAGTTATCTGCTTATTTTATCAATCATTTATAAACTAAACTCGCTAGCTATAAAAAGATAATTATTAACATATTATATTAGAAAGTAATTTATGCTAATTTAAAATTAAAAAAAGCATTTGCCCGTTTTATTTTTTATAAATAAGCATAACTGTATCACAAAAAAATCATGCAAATCTTTTTTTTCTTCTTTTTTTTTAAAAAAAAAAGAAAAGAAAAACATAAAAATAACAGCTAAAACAAAGAATAATGAAAATCTTATAATAAAAATACTAAAAGTTTTTTTATTTATATTGTACCGTTTATATGGTACAAATATATTGGCATTTGGTAAAAGCTAAAAAAAAGTAAATTTAGATTTTTTTTTTTTATTAGTATAATTTTTTAAACGTAAAATGAAAGTTAAAATTTTCATCCACATTTTTTTTATCTAATTAAAAAAAAAAAGTAAAAATTGGAGAGAACAAAAGGCACACAGATTACTAATCCAGATAAATTAAAAGAATTCTAAAAGTAAAAAGATTACAATTAGAAAAATCTTTTTAGGCAATTAAAGTTGGCAGAATTGTGCTAAAAAAATAAAGACTTTGTAACGTAAATTTGATAAAAAAATGTACAAGATTATCAATGTATATTTTTGACAAACAAAAAGTATGTGCAGAAGTCTGAAAACTGGACCTCGAATATAAAAAGGAAGAGACCAGTTAGATCAATGTCTTGCCTTGACTGTTTTTCTTTTGACTGGTTCTGGGTCACAGAATCCAGGACCACCCCTACGATGAAATAATTCTTCATGCGGGAGTAGACCGAAGCTTTTGACATCGTTGATCATGAAAACTGTCAAACCCAGAAAAGCTTTTATGACTAGCCTTTAGAACCTGAACCAAGAACAAGTTAAAACTAATGGTCACGAGCTCATTCTAACTCAGGAAAAACTATGCATAGTAATCTACAATCTTCTCGCTAAACTTACCGGTAAGCTATGATTCATTATTCCCGATTGTGACTAACTTGTCGGCAATCCATTCTTAAAAATAAGCTTAAAATAATCCCAATAGATACTTAATTTTATTGTTCAAGAGACACTTGTTTACCCAAGAACTTTTTAATTGTGAAACTTTTTTATTAATTGATCCATGTCTGGATTAATGTGCGTGTGTTCCCTCCAGTTTTATTTAATTCGTAATTTATCTTTAAACATTTTAATTTGTTAGAATAAAAATATTTATTTCTAATATCAACTTTTCCTGGTACGTTATTGATAATTATTATTAAATTTATTAATATTAGTTTAGTGAGATTTGAAAATATAATTTATCTTTGCCAATATGTGTTGACTAAGCTCCAGGAATAATAATATCTAGAAAATAACTCTAGTTACGGTAAAATATGATATCAATTCTTTTAAAAACATTTTTCTTTTTAATTTTCAAGACGTGATGAGATCGGATTTCAGCGGATTCTTATATGAATCCTGGCACTCTTATAAAAGAAATAAAAGCTGATTCGTCAAGAGCGTAAATCATAACAATTACTAGGTAGAGTTGATCAGAAAATATAGTTATGTTTTTAGAAATAGGAATGAAACTCTTCTTTTTATATAACTTGATCAACTCACGCATTTTATGTGTAACAGAGACCTAGTCAGATGGAAAAAATGCTTCAATGGCTTCCCAACACAAGGTTTCAATGCAACAACCACAACCTGAGATAAGTTGTAATGGTATAAAGAACATTACAAGGATGACCCAAAAAACCCATAGCTGGTAAATGAATAGTAGTTTAAAAAAAAAAAACTAACTAATTAAACCCTGATTATACAAATATAAAAATATTTTTTTAATATGACTTACAGAAAGAAAAATATATATGTTTTTAATATGTCTAAAAAAACACGATCACGGCTGATGTAGATGCTAAGTCACAAGTATTTGATCAGGTAGGCGGTTATTGGAGAGAGGAAAAAGCATAGCCCTGAGTCCTTGTATGCAGTATATAATATAAGACTGTCTTTAAATGCCCATCAGTCTATTTCTAGCAGGGATCCTGAGAAAGGGAAGGGCGGACCGAGTTGCCATGAGCCGATAAAACTCAAAACGATGAGCAACGCCCATTTGTGCTTATAACTTGGGCTTATCGTTAGTATTACGCTTGAGCGGAAAGGACACAGGGAAGGAAATGTTTCTCATTCCCACTAGTTAGACCCAAAAGTGGTTGTTAAAGCCGCACGTCCTTGTTAAATGAGTCTACGAGATATATCAGCATGCTAATACAAAAAAAAACACACACACACGAATATGAACTTAAAGCTTAAGAATAAAATTAGTTTAAACCCCTATTTTATTCTCATCTCCTGGCCCCGGTGGTATGTACCGTTTATTTATATATGGTACAAATATATTGGCATTTGGTAAAAGCTAAAAAAAAAAAAAAAGTAAATTTAGATTTTTTTTGGATTAGTATAATTTTTTAAATGTACAATGGAAATTAAAATTTTCATCCACATTTTTTTTTAGCTAATTAAAAATAAAAGTAAAAATTGGAGAGAACAAAAGACACACAGATTACTAATCCAGATAAATTAAAAGGAATTCCAAAAGTAAAAAGATTACAATTAGAAAATTAAAAGAATTCCAAAAATAAAAAGATTACAATTAGAAAAATCTTTTTAGGTAATTAAAGATGGCAGAATTATGCTAAAAAAAATAAAGACTTTGTAATGTAAATTTTATAAAGAATGTACAAGATTATTAACGTACATTTTTGACAAACAAAAGGTATGTGCAGAAGTCTAAAAACTGGACCCCGAATATAAAAAGGAAGAGACCAGTTAGATCAACATCTTGGCTTGTCTGTTTTTCTTTTGGCTGGTCCTGGGTCACGGAATCCATGACCATTCTATGACGAAATAATTCTTCATGCGGGAGTAGACCGAAGCTTTTGACATCGTTCATCATGAAGACCGTCAAACCCAGAAAAGCTTTCATGACTAGCCTATAAAACCAGGACCAAGAACAAGTTAAAACTAATGGTCACCACCTCATTCTAACTCAGGAAAAACTATGCATAGTAATCTACAATTTTCTCGCTAAACTTACCCGTAAGATACGATTCATTATTCCAGATTATGACTAAATTGTTAGCAAATCATTTTTAAAAATAAGCTTAAAATAATCCCGATAGATACTTTAATTTTATTGTTCAAGAGACTCTTGTTTACCCAAGAACTTTTTAATTGTGAAACTTTTTTATTAACTGATTGATGTTAACGTGCGTGTGTTCTCTCCAGTTTTATTTAATTCGTAATTTATCTTTAAACATTTTAATTTGTTAGAATAAAAATATTTTTTTCTAATATCAACTTTTCCTTGTACATTATTGATGGTTATTATTAAATTTATTAATATTAGTTTAGTGAGATTTGAAAATATAATTTACCTTTGCCAATATGTGTTGACTAAGCTCCAGATAATAATAATATTTAGAAAATAACTCTAGTTATGGTAAAATATGATATCGATTCTTTTAAAAACATTTTTCTTTTTAATTTTCGAGACGCGATGCGACGGATTTCAGCGGATTCTTATATGAATCCTGGCGCCCTTATAAAAAAAATAAAAGCTGATTTTCGTTGAGAATTACTAGGTAGAGTTGATCAGGAAATATAGTTATGTTTTTAGAAATAGGAATGAAACTTTCTTCTTTTTCCGTAACTTGATCAACTCATGCATTTTATGGTAACAGAGACCTAGTCAGATGGGCAAAAATCTTTCAATAGAAATTTTCATAAATCAATATGAATTGAAGGGCAATAATTTTCACCTAGAAGAATATTTTTTGTAAAAATTTTGTTATTACAATCAAGAATGTTTTTTTAAATTTATTATTATAACATATATACAAACAAATATTTAATTTTTGATCATTAATATATACAAACAAATATTTATTTTTTTAAAAAAGAAATAGCCTTCCTTCATTTAATGAGTAGATTTAATTAGATTTTGAAGTAGACATTCATTATAACTGTATCTTTTAGTTATATTTTGATTTTGCCTAATAAACAAATTTCAGAACTATTATTTATAAAATTGCTTTAGTTTATTGATTTCAAAATAATAATATTTAAGCAGACTGATGTATTTTTGTTTCTTATTGAAAAATTTGCACCTCATTGAAAATACATAAAATCAAAGGAATTAATTTTTTTTAAAGTCTTATCAGAAGAATAATGTCCATTATATTTTTCAAAAACTAAAACAATTTTTGATAAATAACTGCTTTGCAAAAATAATTTTTAAAATTCTTATAACATTCTGTTTTATATACAGTTTACAGGATGTTATTATTGTTATCTTAAGACTATATTTTTTTAAATAAAATTTAAATTTATAAAAAATATCACATAAATTTGTTTTAAACCTAAAATTTAGTTGTTTTTTACACTATTGAAATTACAAAAGTCCTGTTATAAAATTGCAGTAGAATCTAAAAATTATACCATTAAAGTGGAATTCATGAATAAACTAATCTGAGATAAATGCTTATTATGTATAAAAAGTTTTACTAAGGCTTCAATAATTAAAATCATGATGATAATTCAGTTTTTTAATTGTACTTTTCCAATCTTTTTTTTATTATGTTTTTAGTTGTCTCTCTTCTATTTGTATTCTTTCTAATAACACTAAAATAACTTTTTCAAAAAAATGTCATGTCACCAATATGTAAACCATGGAAACAAAATAAATTCCAGCAATATACTTTTCATTATCTTTATCACTGAGCAACTAATAATTTTATTTTTTTTATTAATTATTCTTATATTGATCAATCTTAATTCAAAATCTTTGTAGCATTTTGTTGTCAGTAATGCTTCTTTTTTATGTATATTGTAAAGATTGGAAAGACCCACCTTTTCAATCTAAGTGTCATTATTGTTTTAAAAAAATCTTTGATTTAGCTTTGATATAGAAGTTTATATATATATATATAATTATAATTGAAATAATATTTTTAACGGTTTATAAACAATTACAAACAATCTTAAAATCCGCAGAAGTATTTTCGGTTACTTTCTAACCTGCCTCAACTGCCATTAAATTCAAAAACCAAAAGCGGATTTTAAGATTGTTTGTAATTGTTTATAAACCGTTAAAAATATTATTTCAATTATAATTACAATATTGTTTTTAATTAACGGATATTTTATTTATTTTACATATACTGAACACAATGGATTCAAGTAATTTTAGAAAACGGTGGATCATTAAGGAATGGCGGAGACAATGTAAAAAGATTATTAAGCTGAAATGCAAACTTCGTTTTTTCAAGAATTGTAAAATTTTTCAGGTATTCCCGAATTGTTGTAGCATAAAGTTGAACAGCTGTATAAATTTAATACCAAAATGTTTGGATAAATTAAAATTGATTATTTTAAATAATATTATTAAAAGTTGTAAAAAGGAACTTTTTGAGATTCGTAAATATTTGAAAGCAATTGAACATTTAATAATTTTAAATGAATGGTGTGCTTGGAACAAAATATAAAATTATTTGTGAAAATGGATTTAAAGTAATTGAACGTAAATTATATAACAAATTTGAGAAAAAAGTTGATTTTTTTATTTAATAAGCGATATCCACATGCTTATAATGATTTAAACTTTGTTAATTTATCAAATAATAGGATACATTTAATTCAGAAATACGTTTTAAGTCACGGAGCTAAATACGTTGGTGGTAATTGGAATGATTATAATTTGGAACTAATTGCAGCTGTTCAAAATTCATTTGAAATGATTCCTGGTAATGATAATTTTGCTGATGATATTATTAAGAAAATTAATTGCAATAAATTTGATACAATATCTTATGATAAATCATGGCAATTAGCTATTTCGGAATTTAAACAGAAATTGAGGATTGATAATATGATTTGTTTGAAAGAGGACAAAGGTTTGCGTATGTGCTTGTTGACGAAATGTCAATATATTAATAAAATTAAAATGCAAATGGACAAACTTGGTTTCTTTTTGATTGAAGATTATAATATGGATGGTCAAAGAATAAAGTTTATTAACAATATTTTAAAAAGTGCTAAAAATAAAGTTTTAAATAATAATGTATACTATATGATATATCCTTCTTGTGCTATATGTCCTCGTATTTTTGCAAATATAAAATTACATAAAGAAGGTAATCCTTTGCGAGTTATGATAGATTTTGGTGGTTCCTTCATATATCAGACTTCTAAATATATTGGTAAACTTTTACAAGACTTTTTTAGGATTTGGGGATAATACTATTGCTTCATCGTTTGACTTTGTAAATAGTATTAAAAATTTAATTATTGATGAAAATGATGTTATTGCTTCATTGGATGTTACAGAAATGTATGGATCTATTGATAGAATGAATTCCATAAAAATAATTGAACATGCATTAAAAAGTAAAAATATTTGTAAATATACGATAAAATTTATCATTGATTCTTTAAAATTTTTTAATGATAACATTGTTGCATCTTTTGAAGGTCAATATTATAAAATGACCAAAGGTTGGCCTATGGGATTGCCTGTAGTTGCACAAGTTTGCAATTTCGTTTTATCTACATATGAGAGTAGTATTTTAAATATGTGTATTTTTGGAGATATTAAAATTTACAAAAGATATGTGGATGATGTTTTTGTTTGTGGAAATACTAATAGTATAAATTTGCTTATAGAGGAATTAAATAAGTTGAATGGCTTGAAATGGACTATTGAAAAAGAACAGGACAATAAGATTAACTATTTAGATTTAATGATCACAAGAGATAACAGTATATTAAATTATAAACTAATAATTAAGCCACTGCAAAAAAGAGGATATATAAATTGTAAATCAAAAGTACCAATGATGCATAAGATGGCAAGTTTTAAATCTTTTTTGTTTCGGAATGAAAAATTATGTCGTTACCAAAGTGATAAACTAAAAAATATTGAGATATTTGCCAAGGAATTGATTGATGTCGGTTATAAAATGGAACAAATAAACAATACTTTATGTCAATTTAAAAAAAATTATGATAATTTAAAAGAAATGAAGATTAATAATAAAAAATGGATATCTATTCCATTTATTTCAAATCCACAAGTAAAATTTTTTAAGGATTTATATAAGAATGTGTTTAATGTTTCATTCTACGTTCCAAACAATATTAATAAATTAGTCAATAATTCTAAGGATGTCATACCTGTCAAGCAAAAAAGTAATGTCATATATCAAATTTTTTGTGATTGTATGCTATCATATATAGGTGAATCTAGGTGCAGTATTGAGAAAAGATTGAAGGAACATGAATTATTATATAAGCGTGTAAAAAATAAAAATAATGGTGATTTAATATCTTCTTCAGTTTTCTTTGATCATGAAAAAACATGTAAATATAAATTTAAATTTAATTTTGAAAATGTGAAAATTCTTCATGAAGAGAGAAACCATAGTAAAAGAAAAATTAAAGAGGCAATTTTTATAAACAGGAATAAAACGCATTTAATAAATCGACAAGCTTCTAACATTAAAATACGAGATTCGTGGAATTTGAATTGATGACGTTTGCTTCCGCTTTTGGTTTTTGAATTTAATGGCAGTTGAGGCAGGTTAGAAAGTAACCGAAAGTACTTCTGCGGATTTTAAGATTGTTTGTAATTGTTTATAAACCGTGAAAAATATTATTTCAATTATAATTACAATATTGTTTTTAATTAACGGATATTTTATTTATTTTATATATATAAATGTTGTTATCATTATTTATTTCAATTTTCAGGGTATATGCATTTATTTATGACTTTGAGATTTAAATGGCAGTGGTAATATAAAAAAAAATATATATGTATCTGTATATAGATTTTAAAAAGATACTGCTTTATATTTAAAGTATTTGCCTTTAGTTATATCAATGATTAAAATATTGGCATATAAAATTACTAAATGTGTTTACATTGTATTTTTGATTTTGAAATTATTTGCAATGTACTTTTATTATGTTGTACTTATTTATTTATTTATTCATTTTTTTTTCCATTTGTAAACTGTAAAGCATATTTGTTTATGCAATTTTTTTAAACTTTAATATTTAAAAATTGATGATTGGTATAATAAAGATATTGGTATCAGCAGCATATAGAAGACTGAGCTAAACAATATATAAAAAAACACAACAGCAAGAGGGATTCTTAACAATCACCATTAAGAAAAGGAAGAAAAACTTTACTGCTGTATCATATACAATTTTCATTGCGCAACTACAATATTTTATTGGACTTGATGTCATTAGGAATGACAGGATAAACAAAAAAAACTATAATCTCAGGGTTTAATTCCCTTCATCTTACACTATTCCATAAGTAATATCTATTGGAAGAGAAGCAAATTATTAATAAGCAGGTATTTGGAGTAAAAAACAACCAGAAAAATGAATAGCTATTTGTATACAGCAAGTCAATATAAGCATTATCTAAGTGTTTAATGTCGGTCAATCACTGTCAATTGACCCATTACAACATAATCTGACTAAAAGAATACTCTGAAACAACCATTTACAAAAGGGCTCATAAATTCATGTGTTTGCCATTTGAAATTATTTTACATGTTAATTCAACCTACACCAGAATGGACAAAGACATGTCAAATAATTGTCAAACTTTAAAACAAAAAGAAAACAAAGAAGATTAAATGGTAATTAATTTGATCAATTTTTGTAGTTTGTATATGATTGATTTTAAATTTAACCATTCATACATGTAAACTAATTTTAAGTCTTAATCAATCAGCATAAATAACAACACATTAAATTTTAGTTAATACTAAATTTTTTTGTTTTATGTTGATTCATTTGAAATATGAACATACATAATATAAGTAGATTGCTTTAAACTTTTAACTTATCAAAATTAATAGTAAAATGCTAGAGGTCACTTACTATTAAAACTTTTCTGTTGTTTTTTAATTCATACACCTTATATATGTACGTAAATAAATAACCTGGTTTTAAATTCCAATTCATTAACATAAATAATTATATATTAGATATAATTTGTCATTAAAGCACTGTGATGTTGTTTTAATTTAAATGCAGTATACATGCATGCTATGTATATGTTGTATACAATGCATGCTAGAAATTAATTTGATTGTCATTTGTTCTTATAAGAATCATTTATAAATATACACATAATGTATTATATTAGGGTATAAAATTTAATATTTAATATAATTATTTGAGATTTCATTTTTATATTTATGTTATATATGCATATGTCTTCACATATAAGATTAGGAATTGTTCTTACATTTTATTCATAGAAGTTTCATATACTAAAGGTTATGTAGACCAGTGATAAATGTTTATTGAAGTCTTAGAACTAATGATGATATAAAAAAAGATATTGAGTTTTGAGGCCATAATAGAAACCTTATTATAGATAATAAATCTAAGGAGTTTGTACTTGTGGTCTAAAACAGGCATATAGTTTAAAAGAAAATGAAGCACATAGATATCCAACACAGTAGGAAGAGTATACTGATAATTTTGTGTACAGTTAAGTGATTTAACCTTGAAGAACGTATAGATGATTCTGAACTGTTATTTTAAAAAGCTATTATGACTTCCATTATTTTTCCATTATTGCAACTTTCTGCATGTTAAATAGTAGATGGTTCTTATGTACATACAAATGTCAATCCATGCCTATTGTTAACAAACATTGTGAATTTAAATAATATTGAATTAAAAATGAAAATTTAGAAGACAAATAAATATTATATGTGTTTGAATATAACTATTTCCATTTGAAAAAAAAATCAAACCACAATAAAAATAAAGGATACACCATTTGTTTTATATGAAATGATTTTGTGATTTATTTGAAATTTATTTATTTAATTAATTTTCTCTTTTCAGTACAAAGGTCAGTGCTTTGGATTGAGAATTATTTATATGATGATTTTGTGTCTTGCCAATATTCAAGTTTATAATTGCTTATTTAAGCCATCACTAATAATTATATTGTTTTGCTTATAATTCCCATCTGCAAACATAGGTTGGATTCAATAAAATCCCCTTTGTTTCCAATTTATATTTTGGTGAGTAATTAAATCTCACTGGTCAGATTAACCCTGAGAATAAATCATTTAATGTCTCTTATTATTGCTCTTTGGTATCTATGCATATTTTATATACATCTAGTCATATAGATAATAGTGTAATTGTTAATCAATGATTGGACCATATTTTACTCATTCTTAAAATTTATTTTCTGATGCATAGATGCATATAAACATTAATCAGAAATATAAATTATTTTGAATAAGATTCTAAAATGTATATATCACAATCAAATTTTCCTAAATTTAAATTGGCAATAAATATTATAATGATTTAAAAGTTTTAAATGAGAAATGAAAAACCTTGTCTTAAGACATATGATATATCCCCCTAATCAAATTTTGTATAATTACAAATTTTACAGCCTGTGAATTTTAATAATGAATCATATAATAACAATATACATATGTAAGCATTCAAGACAATCAAACACCACTATTTAAATGACTTACTGGGATATACTTTCAATATTATCTTTCTCTTTAATGTAAAACAATAATGGAAACTTATTAAGAATTATTTTTTTCCAACTTATAGTTATGTATAACAATGTATTTTAATAACTGAGATATGTTTAAATCAATAAAAAAACAAACAAATATCTTTTAATTATATATTAAGCATTTTAATAAAAATATATATAAATTATTATTGTAATTATAGTTATTTGCATAACTTTAACTAATATTAATTCTATAAAAGGTGAAATGTTTAATTGAAAAATTTCATTTTAACTTTATTGAATTGATTTTGTGAAGTTCTCAGCATATATACCCTTATGTTAGGTTTATAAACACTATTTATTTATTATAGGATAAAAATTATAAAATCATATTTTATTACCAGTCTATTTAAAATGTTAACATGTGTTAAATCAGTTTCAAATTTCACTATTGCCACCATCTTCAATTTTGAAAGTGACTGAATTGATGGAATTTTTTCAAACTGATTATGCTGTTCATTTTTATTAGTCTTTTATGCACTATATTGTTCAAAGTTTAATTGACCTACATTTGAAACATATACTGATAAGATATATGTTCTCTACTATTCATCTTTCCTCTTTTAAAATCCAATTTTTCTTTTATGCACTCTTCCACTATCGAGATACTCCATCAAACTTTCTATTTCATCCATCCAACTCACATGTGTTTTTTTGTAAGTCTTTTACAATTTTTTGGGATAAATCCATATTTGTCTATTAAATTTATATTTTTCTTCTTAATTCAATTGTTATACCAATTTTCTTCTTTTCTGAGCCAACACAATATCTAGAAAAATGGAAATACCTACAGAAAATATATTTTTTAAAATAATGTTTAGCTTTATTACTACCTAGCCTATTTTCAATATATTTTTACTATATCATATTCATGGCATATCTTGGTATAATTAAATGTTTTTTATATCAATATTTAATTAACTGTTCATATATTTAATTTTAATTTAAAATTTAAATTTGAAGATTCAAATAGCCCATTTCTTTGAAATTGGTACACTTGTTTCTTTTTTGTTAATAGAAAAACAGTCACCCGCTATTATTGCATATGCTTCTTTGATCTTCCATTTTCTATCCTCTCTCTGTGTGTACACTATCTCTGTTTTCATTAGCTCAAATCTAAAGCCAGTTTTCTGTTCATTGTTTGTAAATATTATTTAATAACTAGAATAAAATATTCAGTGATACTTTTTGATAACCACAGTTTGGTCAAGGTGGCTATAATATGATTCAGCTATTTTATTCAAACATATAATACTAGTTGAAAGATCCTCCTTGTTAAGTCAGATTTTTTTTATATAAAAATGAATTATTATATTTTAAAAAATCACTGAATATTTTATTTTAGTTATTAAATAATATTTAATCATTATTAAATGTAGCAATTTCAAAATTATATACATTCCACTTTTTGATAAAGAGATGAATTAAAATTACTAGAACATTCAAGACACCCTTCTCCGAAAATACTATACTTCTGAGTATCTCAATTCATAAAAAAATGCATAAAATAAAAGTTATTAAAACAAAATCGATTATTCAATAGATAGTGAGAGTCCACTATGCCAGAAATATTATAAAATTATAACTTCTTTACAGATTTTACAGCTTACTACTGCTTTTGGCCAGGACGGCCATGTCATATTCAACGTACTAGAATAGCTATATAAATGAGCAATCCAATCTATAAAGTCTTACTTAAAATTTTATAATCTTTCCGGTATAGTATATTTTTATTATCTATTAAATTACCAACGAACAAATTCATTATTGAAGTTTTATGTATGGTCAAAAATTATGTTGAAATTATTAGTTTTTTTTTTTAAAAAAAATCAATATATATTATTATGAATAATATATGTAATTCATTATACATTGCGTGTTTAGATATAATAAAAATACAACTCCAGGAAAAAAATATTTGAGCAAAACAATTTTTATTGCTGATCAGTTTGTAAAATAAACACATAAACGTCTATGTAAATGATTATATTCGCAAATATTTCTAAATATATATATATAATGGAAACAATTTATTAAATGAAAATAAATAACTGTTTAATTTCCTAATATATATTTTATAAGCAAACATTTAGTAATATATATATATTGAAAGCAAAAATATATGTATACAAACACACGTTATTTAAAAATCGAGGGATAAAAACAAATGACATTTTTGAAAAATTTGTTTACTTACCTGGCTTGCATAGAGACTTGCAAGGTTAAGGTGAGCAGTTACAAAATAAGGATCAATATCCAATGCCCTTTGTGTGAGGATAATGGCTTTTTCTATTTTATTAAAGTCTTGATATGCTTTTCCTAACCGCAATAAAACTTCGGTATTATCTGAAAATAAACAAAAAAAAAAAGTAATCTTTTCCAAAGAAAAATATTTTTTTATTGAAAAATTTCTATCACACATATATTAGTATTAAATACATATAAATTTAAATGATTTAAATGTCGTATATAAAGATATCATACATTGGGCATGTCTAAGGCATTATGATTTTTCTTTCTAACAATTTTCTTATAGCACTAAATATATAGATAATTTAATATAATTTGCACATAAATATTATATATGTATAAAATAATAATACAGGAAATATTTTGAAATAGTCCACAGTAAGAGAGAAATTACTCCAATATATTAAATAAGCAGTTATTTTATATAGCGTATGTTTACAATTGTATACATTCAAATATCAGCCTTTTAAGCTAATTGTGCATACGCTTTGCGAGTGTTAATAATAAATGAATACTTTCTTACCAATACAAGATATAGTATTTATGCAAGAATAAAAGGAATCCTCTTATTCCTACGACTCAAATGCTTATATATGAGCAAATCTGATTTACATATGATTAAGTTTCAGTTGGAATGACGTTTAGTAAATTCTAGACAATTTCACCCACGTCATTCATTCAGACATCGTATATAGTAATTTAAAGTGATGGTTCCATCCTCACGCTTTACTTGCCAGTACTTCAGATTTGCTCATATATAAGCATTTGAGTCATAGGAATAAGAGGATTCCTTTTATTCCTGCATAAATACTATATCTTGTATTGGTGAGAAAGTATTCATTTATTATTAACACTCGCAAAGCCTATGCACAATTAGCTTAAAAGGCTGATATTTGAATGTATCCAATATATTAAAAATATTTTGAAGAACAAAAAAAAGACACAAATTACAAATTATTGGCCTTGTCAATAAAGGTATAAGAATTTATCCTTGAAAAAAAATAAAAAGAATTTTCATTTTAAATAAAAATGTATAAATTTATTTAAAACTATAACATATCATACACTTTAAGTTTATTGTTTCAGGAGCAAACTCTGTTTACTCTTCTATAATGCTAACTTCTATTATAAATTTGAGTAATCAATAGCTGCTAAATGATAATGTTTCTTCTCATAAATTTCTCTTCAGTGGGTAAAATAATATTGGATATGGATTTAATAGCACTATATTCGATTAACTTTTTATGGTGCCAAAAGGTGGCCAGCTTAGAAAGAGAATGAAATTTGTTCATCAATCTTTTATTTTCTGAAAAAATACCTAATGTCTAAAAAAATAGTGTATTATTTTATATTAAAAATTTTAAAACATTCACTTTATATATATATATATATTCATTAAAAACATTTAGACAATCAATAACAATCAACAATTTCAAACTGTTGTCAAGGCAACTTCCTTTTAACAATAAAGGTGGAATCCCACGTTTATTTATGGTCCAATATATTGTAATGGACCATCTATACATGTGCATGATCAAGCCGTAGAATTGTGATGAACCAGATCCCACACCACAGAAGAGAGAGAATGCATCTTACTACAATCAGACATAGCATTTTCAGTAGGATGAAGGGAATGACATGATGAAATATCTAACCAAAGACTGTATCAGATTCAAAGGGCTAACTCTAATTTACCTATCATATTAAGCCCCAATTTAGGTTAGTTTATCCATATTTCACACCTCTTTTATATCCCATTACGTCTCAGAGTTCAAACCCAATGATAAATTTGCCTTTGACTCTCTTCAGGGATGAATTTCACTCAGGATGACAATTATATAATCTCTATATAGTTTCTATTGGCTTGTATTAATTAACTCTACTATTAAATTTTTATACATTCATATGGAGAAAATGTGTGTGAGAATAACCTGTGTAATCAAATAAATAGATGGATAAATATATGAATGATTTTTGATAAACTAGAAACCAAATTAATATTTAAATCAAAATAACAGCTTTTATTGATAACAAGTGAAATTTAAAATTCTTTAACAATAGTAACCAAAATATATAACTCTGTGCGTAGAGCATGCATAGCTACCATATCTTATTCAAATGTATTTATTATTCCATTTCTTCCCAAGGTAGAGTTACATAATTGATGTTTACTATTTATACAATAAATTTAATGAGATAAAATAAAAACCATTATTAAATTAATGACAAAGCTGACTAATTTATACTTTTAGCAAATATATGTACTTATTGGGTTCGTTTTTTAAACAAAAAAGTTCTTAAACTTTTAAAAGAAAAAATGTCACCTTTTAGCGATTAAAATTTAAAAATTTTAAAGAAAGGTTTTAAACAAATTTAAAAGTTTGGAGTAAATTAGGTCAAATTTTGTTTGGAAACAGGGTAATTAATAGAAAGGAAATGTGTTATTGTTAAATAAACAGCCTGAGTTAAAGAAAACCGAGATGAAAGAAAACAAGAAACGGTTATGAAGAATCTTGGGAATGCCGGAAGTCTTTCCTGCGTATTCAATCCTTTGACAAAAATATAAAAGGACAAGTTTTGGAAAGCTAGGTTAGTGACTGGAAATTGATTGTTATTGTGTACGCTAGGTGTTAGGTGGGGGGATTGAAAAGGCCGCTTCAATCCCTTCAGTTCTGCAAGAAAGAGAAAAAAATCCGTTTATACAATGGGACAACTAAAAACAAAATCTCAAAGTAAATAAATAAATAGATATATCTTGCGGTGTTCTTTAGGAATATAATAGGTGAATATTTCAATAAAACTTTAAAATTTATAAATAAAAATTCAGATTTAAATATTTGAATATTATCTATCAAATATTTTAATTTTATTTTATTTAATGTATTTATTTAAAATATTTTTATTTATTTTTAATTTTGGTTGTTTTTGTAAAAAATTAAAAAATTAGTGGTGTTTGAAAGATTAAGGGAGTATCTGGTTGTCTTCGTGTTGAATTGGTCAATGGATTGGATATATTTATGTAATAGTAGAAGGCGACGGGAGTTATATATTCTGTTTCTATGGTGGGTTGGTGGATTTATGGGTTTTATTTATTGTCTACAGATTCTGTGGGTGGGATTTCTTTTTCTTTTTTTTGTTTTTCTAAATATTTGTGTTGTTCTGTATTCTGTGTATCATTGGTTGTTGGAATTGTGCTAGGTTATGGGTATTTTTATTTTGATTTTCTTATTTGTTTTTTGTGTGTTGTTGGTGTTTTATTGATTTTAATTTATTAAAATAAAATATTTTCTATTTATAATTTAAATCTGATAATTCATGATTATATAAAAAATATATTGTGAATGTATCTGACATAAAAAAAGAATTGCTCTAACAGAATGGCATCTGTGGAAGTAGTAATAAACAAAAACTCCATAGAATGGTGTTTCTGGCTTACAATAAGAAAAGAGGGTGTGTGATATCTATAATCTCCGTGGATCTCATATTACAACTAATTACATAAATATATCAATCATTGAAATTCAACAGAATAAAACAAGATTACTCCTTAATTATCTTTACAAATGATACAGCATTCCGGACTCAAGTTTAAATTTTTATAATTTATTTAAGGAAAAGAAATATAAAAAAAGAAAAAATTAAATAAATAAATAAATAAATGGAAATGATTTTACAAATTAAATAATTAAATAAAATTATAAAATTAATAAATATTGTTGGTAGATAGAATAATATTAAAATATTTTAAATATGAAAGTTTTAATTTACTGTTATAAATTTTAAAGTTCTTACGGTTATTGAAATAGTTCATCTATTTATTCTGGCGTACGTGAATTCCTCGTCGAAGATTAGTATCCGGTTGATTTATTTATTTATCCTTTGGAGATTTTGTTTTTGTAGTTGGTCCTCATTGTATAAACGATGGCATTTTTCTCTTTCTTAAGAACTGAAAGGATTGAAGCTGTGTTTCAATCCCAGCTAACACTACTGTTACATGTAATAATCAATAATTTATCCTAATATGTTTAAAATTGTCTTTTTATTTTTTGTAAGGATTGAATTAACATTGGTATGGATGTAATGATCCTTTCGCTGAGGTCGATTTAAATGGATTTTTTATTGGTAATCGTTTCTATTGTTTTTTTCTATCTGTGAAGTTATTTCATTTAAATGCTCAAGGTGGTTTAATTTAATAATTAAATATTTATTTCTAATTAATTCTGTTTTCAAATAAAATATATTTAAAGAAGATTTAGAGATATAATTTTATCTCAAATCTTTAAATTTAGTTTTAAAATATTTTCTTTAATAAAAATTTTATTTTAATAATTTTTATATCTGTGATTAATATATAAGAGTTTAAGAGATATTTTAATTTAATTTTTAATTTAAAGAAAGTTTTTAAATGAACTTTTATTTTAACTTGTTTAATAATTATATATAAAAAAACAATGTAACGAACGTCTGTGCTCGTTACAATATATAATAACTTTGTTCCCCAATTTTAAATGTATATGATTAATATGACATCTTCTTGGGTCCCTCTACCTAAATAATTCATAGTAAAGAATCGTTCATAAGAAGATTAGTCATTCACCAAAATAATAACAAGTATAACAATTGTTAATCAAAAGTAAGTAAATAAATAATTCTGTCCTTTAAAAAGTGTCTGCAAATTAATATGGAAAAGTACTTATATAAACTCTTATCTTCCATATCATATGATGGTAATGGTCCTATGTCAAAGTGACTATGAGGAAAACTAACATTAGATTTTATTTATATAATAAAAATTTTTTTTAGCTAACTTAGCAACCTTCCCTCCTTTTGTATACAATGCTACTTTAAAATATTGGACTGTTCTGAATCTTGACACATTAAAGATTTCCAAATGTAAAAGTAAAATAGAATGAAGTTTTACAAACATATATAAAAAAATTTTTAACACGAAATAAAACAAAATCACATCTTCCTTAATAATCCTGATTAAAATTGGGGAGTGTGGTAATAATGTCTCATGGATAAAGTCTGTAACTTCCCTTCATTATACTACAATGAATCCTTCTTTGTCACTTGACTCCTTCAGCAACATAGAATGATCTTGTCTCCAGTCTTGCAGCTGATTCCTTCACGAATCCATTTAGGTGAGATGTTTGATATTTCTACAGGCATTGAGTACATCAGCAAGTTCAGTACACATCATGCTTCACTGGCTGGGAGAATAGCACTTCAATCCTATGGCAACTTCATTTACCAAAAATGCTTTATTTGATAACATATATAAAAAAAATTAGTTTTCTTCTACTGATTATTGAGATTTAGTAAATAAAATAAATAACTCTTTCATCTCATAACATATATTTATATGTTAACGATGTATAATTTTTTTTTGAATGATGACACAGACTTTTAATTTATCAATTCAAAATAAATCAATCTTATTCTTCTTTAACTGCTAGAAATAAATAATCCTTTCTATTTCAGGGTTTAACTATAAGTTCATTTTAATTTTTACAAAGTGAAAACTATATAATTCAGCTTAGATTTTCAAATGAATCTCCATCTTTTTGTGTTTGATCTTATTATCTTAACAGAGTGTAGTTATCACAGCCTTTGATGAAATAACAGAAGAGAGCATAAAAGAATGGTGTCTGTTTTTATGCTATGATTAATTTTTGTTGCCTAGTGTACAATTTCTTTGATTTCCTTTTCTAGAATGCAATGTAGATCAATTGTTGCATATATCTCCTAGTTGTACACATAACTAAGATTACATAATCAGATTTTATAGTAAAATTATGCAGTAAAATGTTATTCATTCATTTCCTTCATTATTTCTCTTTACACATTCGATTATTTGCGTATGATTTGACATTGGGTCATTGCTATGTTAACCAAATTACAGTCATAAGTCGTGACATTAAAATATTGGTAAAATCTCATTGTTGAATTAAATTTTATATATATATATACAAGAGTTCAACAATTTTTATTTATTTTTATAATTAACAAACTACTTTATCATGATATTATCTTTAGTTTAAATAAACTGAACTCTTGTCATGATGTGTGTGTATATATGCATGGGTATATCATAGGGTATTTAGTAATATATATTTAAGCATTTATTGCCTAACTTATTTTCAAATGGTTTTAGTCTGTTGACATGGACATTAGCAGAGTAACCTGGATAGGATTATAGGTCATCCTCACAATATATTTATATAAATACTAAAGAATATAAATTGACCACAGAAATTGAAATTATTGATACAAAGAAATTTAAATAAACCTCCTTAAACAGATAAATATAACTTGTTCTGAAATTCAGACTAATAAATAGTCAATTATAACATTACAAACTGCAATTGAAATGTTCAAATTGCACCCAAAGTATTATTTAAATAATAAGTGTAATAATGCTTATATTCATACTATTATATATAAGATAATATTCCATTGCATATTGCTAGATGAATACTAAAAAAAAATATTCAAATCATTCATGTGTTAGAAGTTCAGTCTTTATATTTATTCACAGAAAACATTGCTCAAATATCATGATTAGGAAGATTATTTGAACCCATATATGTACAAAATTAACACAAATTCACAACTCAACCAGACTAGCCAAAAAATAAACTTTAAAACCCTATCAATGATTTCACTGCTACAAGAAGACTTCTCAAGTATAAAGAACTCCAAAATAACAACATATTTAAACTAAACATCACCCACAATTCCACTCAACTCACAAACATGTTTAATATTAAAAGAATTTTTAAATAAGTTAATTTGCTTCAAAATCATAAATTTTTAATATTAAAGATTTTTTAATTCTTTTTATTTTATTTTTCTCAAAGAAGACAATCTTAACTTCATCAAAATTAATAGTATGGTCTGTATCTTTTTCATGGATAAATAAAACACAACTAATATATATATATATGAAAAACAAAAACAAGTTTTAATCACGTAAACTTGTTATCACTTGTATTTATGATCAATAGATGGTGCTTTACCAAAAACAAGCGTATATTTGTTTACATAAGCGCCAAAAGAGTCAGAATTCACTATCTCTTTTGTTTGCTCCACCTTCAGATCAGCTTATTTCAAGCTAATTTGCTATCATCAGTGAAGGATAGGGCTAGAAACTAGATCTAAACACTGACTCCAAGCATTTATGGAAAAGGTTCCTATCAGTTTGCAAGCATGAACTTTTCAGACACTTAATGTCTTCAAACCCAGCCTAACAAGCCAGATAGCTACATGGGTCTGATATCAGTTCAGTTTTACCACATAGTCAAAGCCTCTGCAATATATATCATTGCAAAAACCTTTAAAGGTATATATATATATATATATATATATATATATATATGTATAGCTTTAAACTTTTATATATATATATATATATATATATATATATTAAAAGTTTAAAGCAAAACTAGTCAATAAAATTGTGAAAATTATCCCAAATTCAGAATTAAACAAGACTAGCAAAGAAAATAAATCTATATTACAACAATTGGTTTCTCTGCCAAAGCAAACTTCTCAGGCATAAAGAACAAAAAATATATCAACAAATATATACTACCTATTATCCACAATTTGCAATCACATCCTATGACAGCCTTAATATTAAAAGAACTTTTAAATGAGTCATCATTCTAAAACAATTAACTTGTTTAAGAATTCTTTTAATATTGGGGAATATGGGATGTAATTGGGAGTTATTTGCACATTAGAAGTCTGATTTGGCATGGAAATAAATGGTTGAATTATAGAGTTAATTTTTTCTTGATAGTTTTGCTTAATTTTGAATTTTCATGCCCTTATGATATATATAAAATTTCATGTGGAATTTATTTATATTCATACATTGGATAGACCAATCATTGAATAAACATAAGAAAGGAATAACACACTTTGGCAGTTAGTGAAAAATTCAATTAACACATTAAATAAAGTAACCATGACATCATTTTTAATAAAACACATATGCTGTCAAAAATTGAACAATACAACCAAGGGAAGTTATAGAGATTTTTTAAAAAGCCTAAGATCATAAATGAAATGTGTGAACTAAAAAAAAAAAATTTGGAAAAAGTTATTGAAGGATAAAATATTTTTTTAAAAGTTCTTGACCAATACAATTTGAGAATGAGGAAAAAATAACAAACAAAGGAAAAAATGATTTTAAATCTTACCATATGCATACTTATAATTTTAGAAAGAAGAGACTTTGAGGAAAGGACTTGCTATTGTACTAAAATGTCAGCTATTTAGCTATTATATGTTTACTACATGGAAGCTCCCATAATAATACTATGAATTCCTCATTTATTTGTGAGTATATTAAAACTAATATATATATATAATCTATAGATAATCATAACTATCTATCAGTCAAAAAGAAATATCTTGATTATCAACCATCAAACAACTCTATGTAAGTTATTGGATCCATTATAATATTCTTTAAACACAATGATTTTCTATCTATAGATCATCAATCACATTTTTTTCTAACTTTATTTCACAATAAAATATTCTTTCACTATATCTTTAATCACTCATTATTTTCTAAATATATATATTCAGTACATTCCCCCTTTTTTCATATAATACCTTAAATTAATAAATCTTTTCATTTACTTTCTGCAATATTTTAATATTGTTATCCGATCTTTGCAAATTATATTATATATATATATTGAATGTTTCATTCTTTATTATATATTGTAAGAGATGGCTTACAACTAGCCTTCACACCTATCTCAATTTCTTTCACAATGTTAGAATTCAGACGAAGTGATAGGCAAATAAAATATCTTATATACTAGCTTATACAAATGTAGTATATATCTATATAAACATACAGATAAAGGAATGTGTTTGAGAAATTCTTTTTTTTATCTATTGTGAGAGAGCAAATAAATTCATTATACACATGAAGTATATATGCATATAAACTAATATGTTCATCTACTGGTAGAAATTAATTGTTTTTTCTTTTATTCATTTAATATTATTAACTAAAAATACTAACTGATTGACTTATAGAACAGACATGACAAAGGTCAAAATTTATAGATATGAGGTCAAAATTGTTAATAAATGATCGAATTTGAAATAATGAAGATTAAATAAAAATAATAATAATATTTTATAATTTGTTTTTTTTTTATTAAATTGTAACAATAGGTTTTTAGCTAGAATGTGACAAGAGAGCATTTCTCTTCACTTAAAAGAAAATCTACAATTGAACCGACAGCAGATAAGTAAAGTTTTTTTTTCCTTTAAAAAAAAACTGTTGGCATTTTAAAAACAGTAATTTTAATATTTGTAGTTTCAAGATAATATAAAATCTTTATTTTGGATAGAAAAAAACTGGAAAGTTAAATTTCAATTTATAATTAGTAGGAATGAACTGAATGAACTAATGACTTAATTTATTCTGCAAGCTAAAATTTGTTATTATGTAAATGAAAAAAAAGGTGAAACTACTAAAAATTAACTGTTTTATTTAAAAGCTATTTTTATATATATATATATATTGTGCCCTTTTGTATGGGTCTCCATAAATTGTTGTATCAATCTATTAAAAAAAATTTAAATTTAAGATATATTTAGCTATATGATGTTAATTTTATTTGTAACAATCTTTCAAAAAGTGTAATTAAAGTAATTTATGAATATTTGATATGTGAAAATTGTGCTGATGTTTGAGAGAGACGTTTCAATGGGAATGATAATAGTATATGGTTGGGAAAACTGGCCATAATCAATACTGCATAAATAAATTTAATAAATGAATGTTTAAAGTTAAAGTTTTTAAAAAAGACAAGTTAAAATTAAATGCCTATATTTATTGTTGATAAAAATTAATATTTAATAAATGAATATAAATATTTTAATTATTAGTAGTACATAATAGAAGATTAATATTTGATTTTAATAATATCGAATTATTATTTTAAAAGTTGTTATAAGATATTATTTATTTTAAAAATATTTATCTTTAAAAATGAATTGTTAGTTTATTTTTAGATTATTACAAGCATTTGTAGCTTTGTTGTAAAAACAGATGTTAGTTAGATACATACACACATGCTTGGGAGTTTTTTTAGTAAAGTTGCAAAACTATTTTAAAATTCTGTTATAAAATTTATAAATATTATATTGGCTATCACGAAATAAAAATAAAAATAATTAATGTGAAACATTAAATCTGATTTTTAAAATACTGTTTAAAAACATAACGAATAAAAATAGACTTAGTTTGTTTATAAAAATAATTTTATAAAAGTTAAAAGTAAAATAAAGTAAGAAAGAATATTTTAAAAAATGTTTAATGGATTTAAATAAACGATAAAGATTAATTTAAGAATTTAATAATGTGATAAATAATAAATATTAAATAAGTCATTATTTATTTTTAATTCTGTATTGTTGGTAAAATATGTAAATAAGCTAGCAAGTTGATTGTTTAATTCACCAATCAAGTGGGGAGTTTCGTCGGGTATAAAACCAAGGTTCAATTGTTAGGAGAGGGATTGTGATTGTAATTTTTAAAGTAAAATGTGCTATTAGAGATAGCTAAGTAAAATAATAGACGCTCTCATAATAGTTTTTTTTTTTAAAATAATTTATAAAAGTTTACCGACAAATATGCAGTGCTAATTTTAATTATAGTTTCCTATTGATCGTCTCGATCGAAGCTCAATTTACTATCAAATAGTCATGAAAACATCGTATAAGGATAAAATGTATTGGAGATTTTATACTAAAAATTTAACAAACGCTGGATTAACTAGGAGAGTTACTAGATGCATAAAAGTAATACGTTGGACTTTATATAAATTTAAAAGCTGATTGTAATTAGTTTTATAAAACAGATATTTAAAAGAATGAGAAATACTTCTTTATGAAGAAAGTATCTGTAAATTATAAATTTAAGTATATATCTTGATAAAGATATGATAATTAACAGTAATTATATAAATACTTGCCTTGTTAAGTCTTTATGGTTTAAAAGACTAAATTCTGACAGTTTTAAAAGGCAAATAAATTGGAAATTTAATGGGTAAAGAAATACCTATAAATAAAATTATTATATTAGTAAAATCTGAACGCTGGTCGTACAGAAGAATCTAAAGTAATCTTACCTAAATATTTGTTAAGGAATGCGCAGATCAAATATACGTGGATATCCAAATCAATTTAAAATAATTAAATAAGAACTTTGTAAATTATAGACTAATTCTAAAAAAATAATAACTTTTAAATAATATTTTTTTTTCTTAAAAGAAATGAATCTGGATTCCATAAACTATTTTAATTATTATTTTATTCTTATGGTGGAACTGACTTTGACTTTTATTTTATTTTTTTTTAAAAAAGAACGTTTTCATTTATTCCATAAAAACTTTTAAAAACACGTGATGTACCGGAAAAGGAAGTAATGTTTGTTGAAAATTTGTGCCTAGGAAAAAGAACAATTATGGTGAAAAGAAGACACCGTTGGATTTTATGTAATATGTTTTTATTTATTAACTAACAAATATTTTAATTAATTATTGATTTATTAAAGATAGGAAAGGTACATTTACATTTTTTTTTTTTAAAGCTAAATATTAATATAACATTTCATTGCATAAAGTTTATTTTATAATTATACAACACGTAATATTTTAAAGAATAATTGTTGAGTGTAAATGTGAAATTATTTTGTAAAACTGTAATCTTGGAGGACATCGTGTGACGGACTGTACATTAAAGTATCATTTATGGTAAAAAATTGTGATAATAATAATTTGATGTATTTACTATGTTTTCTTTAGATCAACCAAATGTTATTTGATTGTTGAATGAATGTATTAATATTTAAATAATATACACGCATAAGATTAATAATAGCAGTTTTATTTTAATATGCATACTTTAAATTGATGATGTAAATTTAGTACGACGTAATATGAGAACCTAGAAATAATTATATGATTCTTTCGTGAATAAATTTTAATGTTTTGTTACAATATTAGGAATTAGATTTATTATAGTATTGTAAGTTATTTATTTTCTTTTCAAGTTAGTAAGAGGTATAAAAATCTATATTTTATTTTTATTTTATTAGATAAGTTAAGTTAATTTTACATAGAAATTTATATTTTGATTGAAGGCTTATCGTATATAGATGATGAGGTATAAGAGTTTGGATAAATATTATTTTTTTTTAAAAAAATTGGTCATCTATTTTTCTGAAGTTAAATAAGGTTAAAATGACTTTTGTAGATAGAAGTTTTTTAGGAAGGAATAAGAATAACAAGTAAAAAAAGAGTAATAATTTAAATAGAAAAGAATCATAGAATTTTATTTGATATAATACTTTATAAAAATTTGAAATTGTTGAATAATTTTAAATATTACTTTAAAAGAACATATATGTATTGCATATTTTGATAAGACATGTAATATGAAATTACATCGGAATGATATAAATAATTATAATCAATAATTGTTATTATATTACAAAGTTATATCAGTTTATACATTAATTGATCTTTAAGTAATACTGATAGTAAATGTAATACATACTAGTACATTATAATATAAATAGCAGTAAGACTTAAGGGAAATAGCATTTTAATTATTAAAGTCTGTTTATTTACATATATGCTACATGAATGATATTTCACATAAAACCTTTTCTTGTATTAACTGAGGACAAATGATGTTTATTAAAATTTAAAGTCATAAACTTAATTAAATGTTATTGATAGAACATTTAGGAAATGTATAAATTATTTATTTATGATTATGGAAATAGTAACAGTGTAAAATCTTGTATTATTATTTTCTTATTTTTGTTTTATTTTCTTTAGTTCCATTTGTAATGTAAATAGTGTAAATAAGTTATTTGTTAAAGTTGATGTAAATAAATTTGTTTAAGTTGTTTAAAAGTGTGTCGAATTCATTATTTTACACCACAGCATTTGACAACAGATAATTTGAATAAACATAATATTTGCACAATATGAATTTATTATTTTATTTTTTAGAAAGAAACACAATATTTTCTTAATATAATTTATAGAAATTGATTGACATTAACATATAATATTACAATGGTCACAAAGTAATTATAATGCACAATATAAGAGTATAATATTATTTATTGCCACAGATTGTTAAATTATAAGATTTTAGTATATTTTAAAATTAAGATACTACATGGAAATGAAAGACATGTATATGATTTACTTATTTTCTTAATGATTAATAGTATAATGAAATAGATAAGATTAAGCTATACACTAAAGATTATTATTGTTAGTTATTGTTATTAGAATAAGTTAGGTGTATTTAGGTTTGATATTAAATCCCTTATCATTCCTATCTGCACGAATTATTATTACTTTAAGATAATTAGAAGAACCTGAGAATATTTAATTATATTTCCTTAACAAAAGATTGATATTTATTGATTTATTATTATTGAGGATAGTTCATTTATAAAAGTCATAAGAGTGCTGGAGAGTTAGTAATGAGATAATAAAGAGGTAATAGTATTCTTATGCCATTGAGACAGTGTCTTGGAAAGACATTGGTTCAATGTAAATTCAATTACCAATTGTAACTTCACTTCATAGTCTCATGATTTTAGTAAATACTTATTTAATTAGTACATAATATTGAACTATATTAATTTTGGATAAGTTATAATAAATCTAATAAGATATAGTATTATAAAAAATATATTAAAGATAGTTATATATATTTTAGCCGAGCATAATGATTTAATTGAGCTAGTCATATTTAAAATTATATCATATATCGAGAAGTGAGGGTACAATATATATATATATATATATATATTGAAGCCACATTATATAACAATTTATAATAAAAGAATCATTACAATGTGTCAGAAGTAAAGGACAAATGTTGTAGGACATTCCAAAGCTAGCTTCAATATCATTATGGAATTATGAAATTATAGAATTTGTGAAATTATGAAGTTATAAAATTTCACAATCAAAATGTCTATTCAGAGAATGCTGGTGTACATCAATCTTCCATGGATTTATATATGTTCAGGAGAGATAATTTGTATGTGTTTGTTTTAACCAAGCAACATGAAAAATATGAATATTAACAGAGTTGGCAAACAGAAACACTATACATGGAGATTGACATTTATATTTATAAACTCTTAACTGTGGAGATAAAATGCTTGCTTTCCTCAAGATAAATATATTTTGTTTTGATTCACGTGATTTTTATTTTTTTATTTTTTGCTTTATTATTGCTATTTAAAAGTTTATGTATTGTATTTTTTTATTGCATATTCAAGATTCATTTTTCAAATTCGATCATCTGCAATATAAAAATGGAAGCAGTGAATAGATGTGTCATATGTTGATGTATTTTAAAAAAGGAATCATCTTCAATTAATGTGTATTAGTTTTTTTATTAATAAAAGTAAATACAGATTCCTCTGGAAATTTAACATAGATCCATCAAGGCAATCTCAAGTTAACATTGAGAACAAAATTTAGGATGAATGAAACTATTTTGTTACTAATAAATTTTAGTAATATTTACTTGTAAATTTGTTTTATTCTGAATGCACAATTAACTCACTGAGTAAAAGGTCTTCTTTGTAACTATCATTAATTTTAACTGACTAACACACTCATATAGATGGGAGTGGGGATATATATATGTGTGTGTGAGTGTGTGTATTTTTTTTAATAAAAAAATAGTTATAAATGTATTTACCCTAGCCTAAAAATATTCTAATAATTACATTAATATGGTAGTTTTAGAATTAGTAAACTTTCATTTTGCTTCTTTTTTTTTTGTTTTCTGTATATATTTAATGAATTATATAGTATAATTTTGTATATAATATACTTCAAATTATTTTGTTTCTGTTGTATGAAGCCATCAAGATGATAGAAAAAACCATTCTTGATAAACGAATATTTATTTTACTTTATTATCTTTTGTTTGTAAATATTTATTATATATGTTCTTAATAAATTTAGTTGTTGAGACCAATCTGATCTCTGTTTGATCATTACCATCATCACTGTGCATTGGTACCACTAGATGTTTGATCATTACCATCATCACTGTGCATTTATATCACTAAGTGTTTGATCATCACCATCATTATTGTGCATTTATATCATTAAAAGTTACACCGTCACATTAAGAATTTACACCATTAAAGATTTGATGATGATCATCATCATTATATATTGCTCTTATAAATAATTGATTATCATCAGTATTTTTCTATAACTATGCTTATATATAGGCATATTTGGTTAATAATTGAGTAAGTCCATCCCTGAAAAGAGCTGACTGCAAGAACTCCCTGAGTTCGAATTCTGTGGTGTAATTGGGTCTAAAAAGGGAGATGTAATGAATATGCACTGGTCTAAGTTATATTGAAATATTGTTAGTAAATTATAAGTTTATTGAAAGTAGATGTAACTTGGAACTGATTTCATTGTGACATCTTTAGCATCCTATTTGAAGGCCCAGATCTGACAGTAGTGAGATGCACTCCCTTGGTTATATGTCATTCCTTATTCAGAAACATCTGACATACCCAAATGTGCTGTCGAATCATGGATGTAGAATATGATTTGTTATAGGTTGGTTGACACATGGTGTTCAAGTCATCCAATTGCTGAGTCGTATGATGTACCCTGCGGTTCCATTAAATCTGGCACCATCAACTTTGGGGTAGTGGGTTTCATTATATCTGGCACCCAAACATTTAGCTATAAACATAGTTGAGATGCAAGGGAGGTTCAGCCATTGGACTGGAATTTTAAAAAAAAGGAAAATATTTTTAATATATTTTTATTTTACCCTTAAGTTTTAAATCTTAAATCCATATTGGATATACTCTCTTATATTAGACCAAAATCAATTATTATTATTTTTTTTTGGAAATTTAAAATTCACATTAAAGGCAACTAACATTGAAAGTAATGAATTCAACATGTGATGAAGTGAACAAATAGAGATCAACTTGTAAATAAATAATCAATAAGTGACATTAAAAATAGAGGAATTAGGCAAACTAAAACACCAGTTAAAAAAAGACAGTAAATAAATAAATAATGGCATGAAGTGGTTAGGAGTCCTACAGTATTCTATTTTGATATTTGTAAGTATAAAGTTTTTTTTAAATAATTATTTAAATAGATGTTATTAAGGAGTGGATTAATATTAGGAAGTTAAAATATAGAGACTACGGAAGAGATGTTATACTAGTGTTGTTGAAGGGGGAAAGGATATTGATAATAGTAATGGGGAGGGATCTTTATCGATCCAAACTCCTGGGGTGTCTATAATGGAGGAGAATGAATCACAGAGACAGGGAGAAAGCCAAAGAGCTTTTCAAACACAAGAAGTCCTCACTGACAAGATTACTCAAGCACCTGAAATTGAAGTAGTGCAGATAACTGAAAATGTGACCATCATGCAAATGCTTCAAGAAATGGTGGCCCTTATGAGTAGTATCAAGATGGATATCAACAACATGGAGGCAAAAATGGCAACTAAAACTGATATCAATAATATGAAAACAGAAATGAGAATTGAAATGGACGATATGAATAGTATTAAGGAAGATGGAGTTACACTGGAAAGTGGAAATCTTCACAATAAGAATACTTCACTCAAAGTTGGAAATAAAATTTTATGTGGTAAACCTTATTATTGGCATGATTGGTGCACTATTTGTGATCAATCTTGGCTGTACATTTGGAATAATGCTATAATTTTTAGGCTGTCTGATAATAGTGTGGGATGGTTCGAATTCATTATGGATGGAAAATTTACCATTATGTTCTCTACTGGTAACACTAAAGATGATTCAATTAATATAATGAGCTATGAACAATGTTTGGGAGAATTGCTGAGAGCATGTAGTCAAGTTAAACTTTATACTCCTAGTCAACCTATTCTATCTTCATTTAGTTCAGCATGCTTACTCATGGGAAATTGGTCTTTTAAATGTAAAAAAGATGATGAGATGATTATCCATCACTTAAATGAACCTCAACAGGCCATTATCTTACAAAAGAATGTGCCTGGTTTTATTTTTGAATCCAATGATGGCACTAAACATTCGTTTGTTGGTAAAATTTTACTTGACACTGAATTTTCTGTTGGTTGGAAATCTCAGGTCTCCAAAGATGAAATAGTAGAGCAACCTATTTGAAGACTTAGGTCTGACAGTAGTGAGATGTGTTCTCTTTTTTAGATGCCATTCTTGATTCAGTAACATCTGATGCACCCAATTGTGTCATCGAATCATGGATGTAGGATATGACTTGTTGTAGGTTGGTTGACACATTGTATTCAAGTCATCCAACTACTGAGTCATATTCGCATCATTGTATGGTGTACCCAGTGGTTCTGATATATCTGGCACCATCAACTTTGGGTTAGTGGGTTCCATTATATATATATATATAGTCATTCAAATATTTCCTTATACATTCTTTCACTCCAAGCAAAATATTTAATAATATTTGACAAATATGTGTAAAAATTTTAATTATCATTATGATGTCATTCTCACTATTTTTATCATCAGTTAATTTTCTAAAGATTTAAAAAAAAAAAATCTTTTTTAAAATTTATGTTCAACTGGATTTAATATTGTAGCATTTATTTTAATTATATCAGTCCTTGTCAATATTTCTTTGTTTCTACAAACCTGCTACATTTATCAGTGAAATAGATTCCACATACATTTTAATTCTACATATATCTGTATTCACATTAAAACAACATTTAAGAATTTTTAAAAATAAATATTAAACATACTGAAGATTGACATCATTCTTATTTTTAAATTTTTTATGTTACTTTATCTATAAAAAATCTTTTTAATCAAATAAGAATTATTCATTCAATCATGTACATATTTTCTAGTAATATTTTTTCTCTCAATCTATACCTTTATGCTTCAAAATAACTTGTACGGAAAAGTAATTTATTCTTTAAGATTTGTGAAAGTATCATAATTTTAATATTTTTATGACTTCACTTCAGAAATAATAGTTCTTAGTATGATTATTATTGCAATATCTGCATGTGAAGTTAAAATTATTGGTCTGAAATATTTACATTTTGCTGCAGTTGTTCCTCCCCCTCTCCCTCTACAAATATTATAACTGTTTGGACAAAACTATTGTTATTTCTGAAATATACCTTGCAAATTTCATTACAAACTGCAGCAAATTCTCTCACACTAAAATTTTTATTAGGTTATTCAAAACTTTTGTAATTTTTATCTTTCTAAAACTTCCACAGTATTATTCTCCATTGGTGCACAATCTACTTTACTTTTTTAATCATTTAGCTGATGAAATCATCTTGTTTAAGTTATACAAAGTCTGTCTAATTTTTGTATTGGTCCATTATGTAAAAATTCATCAATTTCACTTCTACTCTATTTCTATTCATAAAATATTAATCTGAAATACACAGAATTCTCTCAATTCAGCTTCTAAAAATTTAATAATTTTAGATTCAAATTGATTAAATGTAATGAAAAATTAAAAATAATGTTAATAACTGAAAAGAATATAGGAAAAACATTTGAAAAATATTCAGTGGTAAAACAAAAGAATTATATTTCAAAAAAACATTACATGAATGTCGGTGATATTTTTTTCATTTTTTATAAATTATGATAACTGATTATTCAGTTCTGTTGTATTTTCTTGGTCAAAAATTAAATATTTTAAATAAAAATCTAAATCTAGACTCATTATTTAGTCAATTTCTTGTAAAAAGTAATTATAAATTCCAAAAAAAAAATTAATGAAATATAATTGCATTTTGTTCTTATCAATGAATGTTTTTGATATGCAAATTACAGTCAGTTGTGGTGAACATTATTCACTTGTTTTGAAGATCAGTCACTTTCCCATGTTTATTTTTCTTGTAAAATTTAAAGTTTTTCAAATCAATCTTTATATTCTGATAAAGTAAAGTAAAATCTTAATTATAAATGTAAAAAATTATGATAAATATATTTATTTATGTTCAAAATCAATTATGAATGCATAAAACATTTAGTTTCAATTTCTGACTTTGACATTTAGAAACACCTGGAGAACAATGGCCAGAGTTGACAGCCATCCAACCAGAGAAAAACAGCTGGGCTATATACCAATACACAACCATGAAAGTTGATTTTTTAAGAAAAATATATCTCCATATGTGGATTTTTTTTAGAACTAAAATTTTAATTTTTGACTATAAAATAAGCATAAAATGAAAAAAATGTGACCAAAATTGACCAAAAGATGGCAAAAACAATGTTCAAAAACCATAATAATCATGAATGAGATCTAAAAACAGGGCAAGTTCTAATCGTATTTAACAGGTGAAGGGTTTAATGAAGATAAATGTTAATATTTCTATTACTTAAACAGCAAAATCATCTATTTTTTATACATTTTGTAACATGTCAGTTTTGATAGATTTTATATCCAAAATATTTTACCTACACAAATTAAATAAAACCTATGACATACATGTAATCCTTTTAGTTTACTAATTTTTTAAAGCATGCTTATCTAGATTTATGTATAGATCTATCTACTCATCTATCTATACATATATTTATCTATTCTAATATTAATATCTTTATCTTCTTTCTTTTTACCATATTTATAATTATTATATTATTAACAAAAAATGACTTTTTCTTATAACATCTTTTCTTATTTGGATTGTTTTTTTTAATATGCCCTTTGTTTAGTAAATAAAATAAAGGCATACATCATATGACTCAATTTTATAAAAGTATATAAAAAAAATAAAGAGCAGTGCTAGTAGCTCTAACAAGCTTTATTGATAAATGCCCCAAGAAAAAGCATTTAAAAACCTTTATCTAGAAATTATTCCCAATCCTCAGTGAGGCACTGGGATATTTCAATCACTAGACTGGTCTGAAGACTGTGAATGAGGATTGGGAATAATTTCTAGATAGAAATTTTAAGTGCTTTATCTTGGGACAGCTTGGTAGAGCTATTAATATTGCTCTTTATATCCTATGTTATTTTGTATCTTTGTTAATATTTATCTAATATTTAATATTAAATACAATTATGTTACATATACTTTTAAGCTAGATATAATTATATGGATTTAAACCCATACTTCCAAGTTTTCTTTTGTCATTCCCTCCACCATGATATCCAATATGCATAATTTTTACTGAACTAGCACTCATCAGATGTTCTGAATCAACATCTCTCACACACATATATAATCAGTGCCCAGGTTATATTAAGAGCAAATCTTAAACTTTAACAGACAGACTTCAATTTTCCCCACTCTCCAACTCTTCAGCTGTCCATCATTAGATTTTCAATGATATGGATGGCTGAAGAGTTGGAGAATGGACAATATTGAAGCCTGTCCATTAAAATTTGAAGATTTATTATTTTAATATAAGCCAAGCACTGATTATATATATGTTTGAGAGATGTTGATCTGGACCAACTGATGAGGGCTAGTTCAGCATGAAATATGCATATTGAAGATTATTTACCTTTGTCACTTGTATGTAGTCATATATATCAGTTGTATAAGATCAAGTGGATAACAAAAGAGAGCTTGAAAGTCTGGGTTCAAACCACTATAATTATACCTAATTACATAGTCTATTTTTAATTCATGTATCATTCATTTTTATTTTGGATCAAAACTTTTTATAGATTTAAATTTAATTTTAATCTCTAAAAATTTAATTTTAATTCTGTCATTACTAAAATGCTTGGAATGTAGTAAGCTACAGAAGTGATATACTATTTTAATGATATATTTATATATATCAATCAAAAATGAATTAATCAATTTGTAATGTAATTCAAGTCTACCACATACTGTAGAATTATTTTACCTACTACTATTACTTTTCTAATTTAAGCAGCTGTAAAAAAAGGAGAACCAAAAGATTCTTATTAATTTTTTAGTTTAAGATCATTCAAAATTCTAATAATAAAGATAATGTTTAATTATATTATAGAACAACCGAACTTGTATCACAATAAAAATTGAAGGCCCTTATCTCTAAGGAAGATGAATGACATTTCAATGAAATATCATCTGGACATATCTATTCATTTTTTTTGTCTATGAATCAATTTTTAAAATTTTCAATAACATAACTATCATTGTTCTGATCATCAGAAACTCTTTTTATTATTGATGACTTCTAAAGATAGTTTTCTAAAATCTTATATATCTATAATACAAATTAAAATGTCGGTTAATTAAAAAATATTGTAACAACAATAAAAATAATAAATATAATGGTAATTAATTATTATGTACAGTCTTTCAATTCACAGAAGTACTTTTCATTAATTATTAACCCTCTTCAACTGCTGTTAAATAAAATAAAAAACATAATGGAAGCAAATGTCATAAACTCAAATCCCAGGAATCTCTAATTTTTAATGTTAGCAGCTTGTCTATTAATTATATTCTTTTTATTTCTATTTATGAAAATTGCCTCCCTAATTTTTCTTTTATTATGGTTTCTCTCTTCATGAAGAATCTTAACACTTTCAAGATCAAACTTAAATTTATATTTATATGTCTTTCATGATTCAAAAAAACTGAAGCAGTTATTAAATCATTATTATTTTTACTTTTTATATGCTTGTATAATAATTCACATTTAAGTGTTGGAAAGAATGGAATGGAAGAAATCATCAGGCTGATCTTAGTTACTTGAATGTTGGTGATATTGGTATATATCTATATATCTGATCTTTTGTTCTATTGAAAGTATAGTGAATTGCACAACAATGTTGGTCATGTTTTCTCATCATCAAAATCACTTAACAAATAAGAACTCTAAACAAAGTGACTTAATATTTTGTCTCATATGCAGCACCAATAAAGCATTTCTGAGATCATTGATAATGCTAGTGCACAAAATCTTTTACTTTTGAAATTTTCTTTGTGAGTTGAGATTTTATTTAAAATTTATGCTATCTAAACTAAAGGTATCCTTGGTTAGAATACATATATGATAGGATGATTGGCAGTATGTTGTCTGTTTATGGTCCTTAAAAATTGAATAGATGGAGCAGGATACTCACACTTTAATTGCAATTAAAAAATATAAGTATAAAATATGAATTTTATTGTTGAGTACAAGATTGTTTTCTAATCTGCATGCCTTTAAGCACAGAAAAAAAATTAATTAAAAACTTTTTATAGCAAAAGTTTAAGAAGGAATGTGTTGCTAAGCAGCAATCTTAAATTGAAAAACAAAAAAAGGTAGCAGCAGTTTGAAATATAAATTTAATTTCTAAAATAAAAATTAAAACAAAAAAAAACAGATTTTATGTTTATTGAAAAAGAGTGATGAGAGATTATATAGCATATATAAAATATAATCTAGGAGATTTTTTTTTCTTCATTTCTCTGCTATATAAGAAGGTGATAATAAGTAGGATCACTATACAACCTATGGCATTTGTAATGTGTAGACAGTAAAACTGTTAAGCTGCAAATTAGTTGATATTTAACATTAAAATCTGTTTCCTATTTACTGATCACTAAGGAAACATTAAAAATGCATGTTAAATATATTTTTTTACTCTGAGTGGAAATTTTACCCATGATACGTTTATTTTTATCACTCACTGTCATTATATTATAAAAACTTCTGATGAGTTAAATATGCTTGTTTCTAGTCATTTATCGAACAATCACCTATGAACTAAACAAAAGTTATGCCCAATGTCTATGTGGTGATTTTATTCCTATAGCTCCCAAGAAGGATATTGCCTATTCAAGAAAGCATCTGAAGAACTCATTTTATAAAAGATCAAGCAGGAATTAAGAAAATGGCTGATTAAATCAAGACAAATAATAAGAATAAATAAAAAGCACCAAGAACTGAATTGGTTATGATAAATATTGGTAAGGTATTCTTTTATTATTAATTAATGAAGGCAATTCTAAAATATATAAAAAACAAAGTGTAACTATTTTCTTTGTTTGAGTTATTTGATATTATAGTTGTTGCAGCTTTAAGATATTTTTCATGGTTAGATAATGGTCCCCTGGTAAATCTGTTCTCATTGAAGACTATCCTATATACTGAGCAGTTGAAAATTATTGCTATGTCCAGTTAAATATGCCTATCTCTTGTCAGTTAAGACAGTTATCCACCAAGTAATCATCTCTGATTTAAATAGAAGTTATGCTCTTGTGCTAATTATCTCCATATAGCTTGCTAAAAGTTTATTCCTGATTATCTGAACAAAATATTTAATAGAAGACCAAGGATGAACTAATAAAATGCCTTATAAAGTCAAGACAAAGAAAACTAAAAAATAAATAAAGGATACCAAGAACTGAATTGACTGCGATAAATACCAGTCAGATATCTTATTCATTTAATATTAATTAATGAAGGATTTTGTAATTGCTTTTAATTATATAATAGTTTTTAATTATATAATATTCTTATTTGATATTTTTCCTTATTTAGTTATGTATTATTGAAACAATTATAATGTGTCAGAGATGAATGTTCAATCTTGACAGTATTAGTTACTATTAAATCTTTTTTTTTAACTATCCCAAGTTCCTTTACAATTTAATTCTTAGATGGAATAGTCATTGAATCTAATTTTCTAAAAATTATTAATAATAAACTCACGATTTAATATGAAAGGAAATCAGAATTATTTTTTCAATGATTTAAGGATTAATTTTGGTGACACTGACTTTGCATCAAGCATAGCGCATTATTTAAATTTAATGCTGGAATCCATATTTAAGCTATTCTTGGGAGTGAGAGAAAGAGGAGTGATAACTCTCAAATGTTATATTCACTAATTCTGGACTGGAAGTCTGAAAGTAATTAGTAAATATAATTTTTGTTTCTCAAATTAGTAAAATACTTTTTACAATTGTTTATTTTATTATTAGAAGCATCAGCTTGATTATCTAGTAAGTTGTAAAAAAACTACTAATTCAGAAAGATTGCCATTAAAAATCCTGGTTATGATTTTAATATATAATATTGTAGTGATTAATAAGAAAAAATGCTGGTATGATAAATAGTGAACAGAGATCATCATTCACAAAAAGGTACTGACACAAATCATAGCTGAACTTTTCCACAAATATTTAATGAAATCTAACGAGTAAATCGAATTACACATTAATAATGCCTATTACTACATTACCGTAAGTAAACAATACCATTTATAAATTATCATAGGGTTTTACAACATTTAAGGCAATTTATAAGCTACCAGGTGCACAAATATTTATTAAAGATTCTGGTAAACATTATATGTTAATTCTTAATTCCCATTTAACTATGGTATTAATAACAAAAACTCATATATTTTATTTTTAAAAAAATCCTTAGGATATAGCTGAATACAAATGAGTGTTTTGTGATTGCATCCAGTTCATATCTCGTAGTATATAACTATGCTGTTTAACAAGTGTGGATGAGTCCTCTCAAAGTATTTTAATAAATAATATTCACTCAAATATTTTTAAAGAAGTTATAAAGAAAACTCAGAAATTGTAATTAAAATTATGTGACCATGTTCTTAATCCGAATGGTGGTGATAATATGTATAATAACAGAAACGCAAGTCATTATTTATAAATAAATAAGAAAGACTATTAAATAAAATAATAAATCATTTTCTCTTAAATATATTTAAATATACAAGCACTGTTACTAAAATAACATCAAATAAAATAATGTTAGACTATAGGTGTTATTAGACATAAATAAATTTATTAAAGAAGATTGCCAGCACATTAGATATGAATAAATCCTAAATATAATAAAACAATTAGGAGATTCATCTATGTTTTACAAGGTCTTAAGTATCTCTTTTATAGGAGTTCTCCATCTTCACTGGTATCTATTTAAATTTTAGCCTTTATTTCTGGTTACATTCACCTCTTTATAGAACAAATATAATCTGTCAACATGACCACAATATTTTATATAACATGAAGGACATAAACCATAAATTTCATATGCAACAATTAGCCATGGACTTAACCTTTTATTTACAATTAGTTTATTATATTATTATTGTAAAGGTAAATTTTAATCATTATAATTATACCTATATAATAAAATACCACTATACTATAATATCAACTCAGAGAAGTAAAGATAAGACCTAAAAAACAATAGCATATCTAAATCACCATGAATATCCGATACTATAATTAAAAATAATGATAATAGCAACTTATCTTTAACAATAAGTGCACACACAAACATCTTAATATTAATTAAAATATTTTAAAACATACTACTTGATCTTCAGGAAGGTTAGAATGTTGTAATGGTCAGAATCGTATGATTTGTTAACATAGTGCAGAATTTGACCACCACACAGAACTGCAGCACCATCTAGGTAGGGAAGCCACCTGTAGTACTGAGTTTGAACATAGTTTATCGGTTCACAATACATTCTACAAAACAATGCATCTGATGCTACATTAGTAAACATTTCTTTAGGCATGGTGGTCATGGAGATGCAAGTGATTCAAGACTCTATTTCGAGTTAGCCAATAATAACATTAATATTAAACATTTATATTTTACAGAATCGAGGAAATATTATATTGTATGGGTATTGAATAAATAAAGATGTAATGGCAGACATATAGTTTGAAATTATTTATTTAAAACATTTTATACTAAATCATCTAATTAATAATTTTATTATATTAAAAATCTCAGTAGCGGTATTTCCGATACTGTTATACTTTACAAGGATATACATTTATTTATTTAAAATATTTTATACAAAATCATTTAACCAATAATATTTTGTTATATTTAAACTCTCAGTAGTGGTATTTCTGATACTGTCATATTTTACAAAGAGATACGTTTATTTGGCTGACGCAATCTAGCTACCTAAATTCTCGAGCAAGTATTTCAAGAGCATGCCTTCGGGAATTTATATCTTTGTGATGCAAGAGTCTAAAGTAGGATTAATAATAATAGCGGTGGACATATATTTATTTAATTAAAAAAGATATTTACTAATTACTATGGACAGACATTTATTTGCGAGTGAGTTAGGTCACTAATGCAGAGACGGACTTATATATTGAGTAATAAAGTTAATAATTAAAGATATGTGGTACGTCTAGAAAGGCGATATGAGGGTGGCAATATATTGAGACTGCAAAGCCATGGATGAGTTTATAACAGGCTGGCATTTGCCATAGGCCCAAAAGATAAGGTGTCACATAAGCATAATCAAAGGCAAGTGGTCTGTGCCACGATTACCTCCTAACTGTGTGATGGTCATCATCAAGTCCTATGGGAACATTTATTTGTCCACTTGTGTAGGATGATTGAGATTAATTTAAATCCTAAAGAATCTGGAGTATCCAAGGCTTATAATAGGTCATCACATCTCTAAAACACAACACGTATAATTTATAGAGTATTCTGCTAAGATTTAATATATTTTATAACTCATCCCTACATCATCAACATTTAATAAAGAACATTTTTGACTCTCAAAGAAATGCAATTTACAGAATTATTACTTAAAAACTTAATAAAATATAAAACAATAGGTAAGCTGGGTGAGTATTAATAACTAATATGTCAGCCATTTGCTAAGTAGTAGACCCCTGCATTATAATAAATGAAGCATTGAATGCGTGTCGATTTATATGAAAATATTAAGTAATTTATAGAAGTAAATATTAATGAGGATTTGCAGGACATGCATCCACTGTTTCAAGCAATCATGGATTTGCATTTAGAAAATTATGGAGATTTCCGAGCTGACCAGCCAACAGAATTATATAATGAAATATATTAATAGGTTGCTAGACAAGATGGCAACTGTCTTGATTAAAATCTATATTTAAATTTGGCAAGGTCCAGTCAGAAATCTTATGAGCATGCTATAATTAAATAATAAAAATGTAAAATTTAGAAATACATACCCAAAAAAAGATAGAATTAGGTAAGCTAGATTATTAAAGAAATTTATATAATAAATTAATCATTAAATTCATGGTTTTACAATTTAGAGTTTTACAAGTTATATAGAAAGTGAGCTATAGCATGGTTATTAATTAGAGTACTCTAGGGGACTTTGAAACAGGTACCTGTTTATACGAAGTTTCCCAATTCAGTAGTCAGTAACAAATTGTTCATGATTTCAGAAGTAGCAGTTCTTTCCAGCATTTAGATTATTCATTTATTTTAACAGCAGCAGCAGCAGCAGCTTTGTAATTGTTTGGGCAGCAGATCTTCTTGGTTGATATTATGGAGGGCACATGTGAAGGTTCACAGCATAAGATCGGCCATCTCTGGGGGGAGAATAGTCTGAGCACTTTCTACTCGAACATACTGTGGTAGGTAAATTACTTTATGATTTCTGGAGACTCTCAACTCATTGAGAGCACAGCTAAAGTTTAACTCTCAGTTCTGAGAAAATCCAAAATGTCCTCCTTTCTTGATCTTATCTTTTCACTTTTGTTATATTTTATTTTTGGATCCACTCGTTTGCTCCGAGAAGAATCAATGCATTTCTGTACGTTTAATTTATCTAGAAAGCTGCATTTCTATTCTTCAAGTTTATTTTTACCTTTACATTTTGTAATTAAAGATTTTAGGGAATTTTTCTTTTAATTAATCTATTATCTCTCACTGACTGTTACTTTTAAAATTTCAAATACAAAAGGGAATATACAATTATTTTACTTTTACTTAAATTATAATCAATTTCCCAAATTATTATTAAATATGAAGTTTAAACACAGCAATAAATAACAAACTTTATAATTGAAATAAATGGTTAAAATTATATAAAATTATATAACTAAAAGAGAAATACAAATTACATTAATTATTTTTATCTATTGCTTTAAATTTGTTATCGAAACGTGTGTGTGTGTTTATGGTGGAATTTACATATATTTATACATTTTTAATATTGCTACACATAATTCGATACCAAAAAAGTTTAAATTTGGGTAGTAGAGGGTGGTGGGTGAGAGACGATAGAAAAAGGTGAAACTTAAGATTCGAATGCGAATCTTACTGTTTCAACGTTAAGAAAACATTATATATGCAAAAAACATTAATACATTTATAATGAATATGACAATAAGTATATTGATAAAACAATTTATTATTTAAAGATTCAGAAATAATATAAACTCTGAGTTCTATGTACACAATTAATTGTAGGATCCAGTAAGTAGACTTATCCATTCGATCATAACACAAATTGTTTTCATATTTCAATTATTTATTCGATCATAACACAAATTGTTTTCATATTTCAATTATTTATTACACAATTCATTCCAATATGTAATTCTAGTTCCAAAGTTATTAATAAGTTAAATAATATTCATTTGAATGATGTAAATTGATTAATAGTGCAACGTTTTCTTTAAAATAGCAATAATGAAATTTATACTAATCATGGATAAATTTCAATAATAATTATGTAATTTACAAAAGTTTAGTTGCTTGAAAAAATAAGCTCCAAATTTTTTTGCAAATCTATCTTATGAATAACAGATCATCCAAACACTAGATATATTATAATCAAGTTTAAAAATGAAGGATAATGCAATTCATTTAAAGAATTATTCAAAATACTGGATAAATATGTTTTGGTTATAATAAATCCATTAAGAGACAATATTACAACTGGATTAGTAAAAAACACTTATCTAGATTATAATGTTAATAACTTTGAGTTAATGGAACATGTTTGGTAAAGTTATTCATTTCCAAGCAACATTGTTTAAGAATATACTAATACCAATATATGGAACAGTTACTACTTTAAAGTGTGTGTACATAGAAATATAAATCCAATGAAATCCTATCACAGATTACTGATGAAAAAAAATCACATTTTTTATACTGATATATAGATTAAACTTCAATGCTTTCATTGTAGAAAAAGTGAATATCTGATTAGTGCACACTCTAAACTATACCACATACACTGTAATATATGAACCATTCCCACACATAAATGCCACAAATCAAAAGCAATTCAACAACAAATGGATATAATAATATCTGACAACATGAATCTGATAGTAATGGAGTCAAACAACAATAATAGTATCATGAATAAAACATCACAACTAATTATAAACTCACCTTCCAATGACATACCACTTAAAAGAAACTATAAATACACTGATCAAACACAAAACAATTAGACTGACCTACAAAAAGTATATCAAACAATTGAAAACTGATTATAGTGAAGAAGAAAGTACACCACAAAATATTAATATCTCCAAAAAGAAATTCAAAATATCTTTTGCTACTAGAAACTCTGACTCTGATTCATCTACATATTTAGATTTTATAACCAAGATTAATGCATCATTATTCCCAGCAAGAAATCCATGATAAGGCTCATAACATATTCAAAATGAATCTGATCTAATAAAGGCTCAAACATAAATTATAGATACTATAATTAGTTTAAATAATCTAACACACTAATTTATCAGATAATAAGTAATATAACATTACTAACATAGCAATAACAAATATAAATAAAACAATTAGAATACTCCTTTCCTCGTGTGCTGCTGAATGCCTTTTTTTCTGAAATTTACAATTATCTATACAAAACTAAAAAACAGTAATGTACCCTGTCCAAATCTGGATTACTTATATAAATATAATATCCTATACAATACATCAGATCAGCCAATCAACTCCACCAATAACATTCTTATAAGATTATTGGACAAAATCTACAAAAAATACCCTTATTTCTTCAGCAGATAATGATTTCCACAAATTATTAGTTTTAAAAAATATCTACAAATCCAATGCCAATCTCTTATGACATATTTAACAATTAAAAAGAAAAAATATTCATAAGCTAACCTCATATATGCTCTAGTAAATATATTAGATGGGCATTCACTTTTGGTTCAAGTTCCATGTCCCTTAAAAGTCCAAACCAAAATAATTTGTGGTGAATACAGCTTTAAATAGACAACCATTTTGATACCTACTCTGATTTTCTTGGCACATGTGAAAAAGAGACAGTTTTCTCACCAAAAAAATTCACACAAAAATTAAATGAAATACTGGATTCATGTCATTTAGGAATACCAACACTTGTGTTTGTTCATTTAAACCATTTTACCTTTCAATATCTTTCAAACTTAGCAAACTTTTTAACATAGTAAATATATAAAATACAAGGCATCTACCCAATATCCCTAGTTCCATTTTTTTTTAAAAAAAAAACAAACACTGAAAAAAATAACAAATCTTAGTCCAATATCCATGTATCCATTAAAAATAAAGTTGCTAGAATCAATCATCAAAGATAAAATAGAACATTACCAAAAAGCCATAAGTTTCAAACATGCAATTTTTTTTTAAAAAAAAAGGCTCCTCAACCTAAAAAGAAAGTTTTATATTAAAAACAACAATAGATTATATCAGATGCAACAAAAATATAGTTCAACTATAATTAAATTATAAATTAAATCTGCATGTGACAAAATCTTCTACTTTTCAACAAAACCATTCTTACATCATTGATATACATCCTCACAAATCTTTTACTAAATAGGGAAATATATGTAATCCTAAATGGAAAAATTACACATCCAATTATATCAAATAGCTCAATCCCTCAAAAATTCCCTCTAAGTATACACCTATTCTTATTAATCCACTAATTAAAACAACAGAAAAAATAATATCAGAATATGTGCCTAGCCTTAATACAAACATTTCATATATAACTTTTATGAATGATATTTTAATATTTTTACAATTCAAAAAACACCATAACTTCTTCGGGTACACTCAAAATATATCAATAAATATAAACTTGTTTTAATATAAAAAAAATCATGTGCATGGGAAGTATATACTGAAACTTGTTTTATTCTTTCCTGGGTTTTCCTTTTCATCTAAGCAATATGACAAATGCAGATTATAATACAAAATAAACTTAAAAGTAGAAAACATTTTTAAATGACTTAAGAAATCATATCTTTAACTTTATGCAAAACATTCGTCCTTAACCTACTAACAATTACAAAAATTACATATTACACTCCAATAATATTCTTCACCAAAGCCTTTATTAACCATATTTACTCACTATGCAGGAAATTTACTTGGGGTAAACATACAACAGCTATCTCAATTAAGTGTTTACAAAATTCACTTGCTCATAATGGACTAGAACTACACAATATTTATACCTTCAGATTACAAAAAAAAACATTTAACATAATTTTACCATGTGCTAAAGCTTTTCAAACTCCAGAGATTACCTGTAAAATACACTTAATAAACAACCCCCCCCTCCGCCAACTCAAAATATTAAAAAAAAAACTTTTATGATCTTTATTACCCATTAAAAATCTTCATTTTTTCCCCCCTTAAAAATAAATATATATACTGGAAAGTGCACTCATTGCTTTACCCATCTACCCAATATGAAGCAAAACCAATATTAAACATCATAAACAAACAACTATTTCACAAATTTAAATTTTGGTTACAAGAGTCAAAATATTTTGACTTCTTAATAAAACTAAACTTAGAATTTCTGCCCATATTATACTTTTACAGATTCAAAAGCCAACACTATGTTACAAAAATACTGAAACATAATCACACATTTTTTTAATGTCGGAGTCTTGAAAAAATCAGAATGATTATCCCAGTGATATTCAACAAGAAAAACAAAAATATCAACAGCCTTATAGAATAATTTCCCAGAGGGTTCTACCCTCACATTCATGCAATCACATTCATCATTTTTATATGGTGTACCAGATGCATATTTGTATATAATAATAATCATAGAGGATATTCAAATACTTTTACCAACAAAATAGAAAGAATATGTCAAAGAGATAAAAAATGCTGAACTATATATACAGTACATGGGCATTAATATACATAAGATGCAAATGTCTCAGAAAGAATACAAATTATGAAAACTAAGATGGAAAAATCATCACCAATTTCAATTTTCTTTCCAAATTAATGTGAAACTTGTGAACCACATGAATAATGTATGTATATATATATATATAAAACTAACCAAATGAAATATATATAAAAAACAATGAAATAGTTTAATATTTCAACCAGAGGACTTATTTTCATCAGAAATAAATAAATATATACAGTAAAATGGCGATATTCAAAAATTACAGATTTGATAAAAGATTACAAATTTAACAAAAAAAAAAAAACCCCGATTGGTGACAAAAACTTAACCAACCAATGATAAATTAATTACTTAAAACGAACAAACAGAAAAACTACATTTTGTACTAATCAAACTTAAATACAAAAATAATCAGTGCTCATATTAATATTTGCTTTTAGCTAAAATACTTATACATATAAATCAAAAATCAAAGTTAATGCAAAGTACAATAATTATTAATAGTAATTAATTATTTATCTATTTACTAATTAAACACTAATAAAACCTTCATATAAAAAAACTTTTGCATAAAAAATCTTATATAAGAAAACTCCCACATATAAAAAAAACCTTAGATACAAAAAAATATTAACAAAAAAATTAAATTATTTTTTGGATATATAGTATTTTTTTCTGTTTTTTTTATATATATATTCTTAATTTATATAATTTCTACTCATTCTCTAATTTATGCTGTTTATAATATTAATTCAATGTTATTACTTAATTATTTTTTTTGAAATATCATGTAAACAAACCTACAATGTAATAAAAATTAAATATATAATAAAAGTTGTTTGAAAGATAATTATATAACGTTATTCCAAGACAATTAGGTTTCATGCTATTTTATTCTACTCGTGAGTGAGGAATGATATTCTATTTTGTCCAATTTCAAAAGATTATTTTTGTAAAATTTTAACAAAATCACTGTACTGAATCCAAGCTTCACAAGTTTATTCCAAGTAAATATCTAGAGAAATCATAAAGATAAAATCCATTTTAGTTGGTATGGCATTTCAGTAGTTTAAAAATATTTGAAGGGTCAAATTGAACATCTTGGCTGCACATTTACAATTTCTAAATTAATTTATCCAATTTAATTTTTATTGGCATGATGAGGTAATCATTTAAATATTATGATGTTCTTCAATAATATTGTTGATGATCCCAAAGGTGAATGCTTAATGATTTCTCTAGCTAATCATTATGAGTAATAAGATAGGCATAATGTCAAACTTTAAAATCTACAGTTTAAATGTTTTCAGACTAAGTTTTAATAGAAACGATACCTCAAATTTTTTTGTGCACTTGTCATAGTGTTCATTTTTTAAGGTTATAAAAATGTTCTTTTTGCCTTTAACATGTGGCAAAATCAGCCATTTTAAGTTGCCTTTTTACAAATATGAAATATTTTAAATAAAATTATTACAAAACTTAAAATACAATTATTTGCTTTTATTTTGACATTAATTCAAATATTTATAATACCTCTATAAAATAAATAGTTTTTAATCTAATAGATTAGCATTTTCATGCTGTTATAAATTTTATCATTATATTCCCATGGTTTTGTGGAATTCCCTTTTAATCATTTCAAATACTATTTATTTCTTTTTATTCATTATTTATTCTAACAATAAACCTTCACAAAATCATTCACACACATATAAATATTAAGTGAAAGCTATGTTTTATTTTCAAGTGGTTTTAAAATCAAATATAAACTACTAGAATTATTGTTCTGTTATGATCAATTTATTTAACTTATTAATGGACATTTAATGATAAATGTTTTTCAGTGTATTGTATGACTGAAAAATTAAATTTGGTGATGAATATTCTCTATAAATTTTGGATTAGACTGTATTTCTAAATGTTGATACAAGTTTTTAGCTCGTTTGAAAATATATTCAACTTATTGGATTTCCTTAGTAACACTATGCAAATATGTATATATCATGAATTAAATTATTGATACTATAATTAAAAAAATGTTAAGTTTGTTACATTTAGTATTGTAACAGTCAAGTTTGTACATTCGCGTAACAGAATTCAGAATCCAAGCAAAAGAGACCGAAGCTGACCAGACTAGGACTGTAACATCCCGAGTCCGACCGCACTTCAACTCGTAAACCAGGATTCCAAGACTCACGACCTTACGAATGACCACCTTGAAATTACACGTAGTATATCTCTTTCCACACGGCCGACATAGGTCACGGAGAAACAATGAGACTCTGATAATTAAAAGAAAGGTTCTTAATTGACTAAAATATCACTAATTTAATTTAACTTAATGCATAGTTTTCACATATATAGACTATAAAGGATAATTAGAATTGGATTGAATTAAATCAATAACGAGACAGAGAACGAAATACATTAAATTAATTATATATTTATTTACAACTCATAGCTATATATCACTTATTTACAATAGTATTCAGCGTAGAATGTACAAACATTTGGTAATTTAAAATCACTTTACATAAGTAATCATTAAATTTCATAGATGAGTTTAACATGTGCCCATCTTAGGAATTGTTTACAATTGATACATAATTAATCACTACGTTATGCCTATAAATCTCGATAAGCCAAATCCTATTACATTTGTGGCTGGTATATAAATAATTATATTAAACTTTGATCATGAATTCATTTACTAAAGTATACAATATAATTTAATAACAAGCGCATAAACCAGCTCAAGTAATGATCGATCGAACATGGCTTTCGAGAGAAAATTTCAGAATGCTGAAAGCGTTATATAAAGGTGGGAGAATTGTCTGAAATAAGATTTTACCAATGCGCTATGGCACAGGTAAACAATAATAGGAAAAGTCGCTCTGCGGATGGATGAAATAACTTCAGGGTTCTTGCGACAAACGCCGGTACCCTGTAACCGATCGCAATGCTGCGTGAAAAGGAACATTGTGTTCAGGAATGGCAGGGGTCTTACGTGCTAACCTGGCCTTGGCTCAGGCTTCGCTACTGCTCTACCCTATAAGAGAAGATGTGCTGGCAACGCCGTGGCTCCATCTTAAGATACGTATATTACGTATAGCAGCAAAACGAGAATAATTTTATAAAATAAGATCACATCCGCCAAGCAAAGAATAGTATATTTCATACTATGAAATACGAGTTAATAGCATATTAGCTCTATCAAATTGGGACCAACTCTTGCGTAGCCTGATAATAAATGTCTATGCTACTAAAGGGAATATTATTACATCTGTACTTTGACATGTTCGATCTATTAAGTTACTTATAGATAAGAAATATTTAAGGAGGGAAAGTATATTTCTATGGACTTAAGAATTTAAATGTCAAATATACTTATAAATATGATCAAGGCTAAATTTAATTCTAAATAAAACTATAAGGTTAAGTTTTTAACTGGTTGATCAAGAGCCACATTTCGCATATTAAATCATTTAAATAATAAAAAAAAATAGGATTTCGAAACAGTGTAGAAAGTTGATGCTATAAATAAATTACGCGAAGATTTTCAAATAATATCTTCTTAAAAAGATGAAATTAAGTGCCACTGTTTCGAAATATTGGCATATAAAATATAATAAGCATTTAAAATAAACAAAGAAATATAGACACAACCGCAGTGATATAACTTTAAATTAGACACTTATACTACTCAGATTATTTAAACTTTAACAACATGAAATTTTGGATAGCAATTGACATATTTAAAATATTAATTAAATGGATTTAAGTTTTGGGTTACATTTAGCTTTATCATTATTTTAAAAGAAAGTTAGCTAACTTAGATAGATATTATTACATTTAGAATTACACAGAGCTCTGCGGTTTGAAAAATAAAACGGTACCGGTATGATTTATCTGCAAGTTCTTGGCTGTTGGTTTGGTTTAGTTTGACTGGGCGGCATCATCTTTCTCCTTATGTTAGGCTCGTCTCTTCTATCGGCATGATGGTGGTTTAGGCATTTCGACGAGAGAAACCCCGTTCTCCCGCGGAGTAACAGCAACAAGATGCCCGCTTTTAGCCGGACATGTTCAAATTAACAATTGTGAATACTGGCTACAACTCTCACTAACAATATGGCTGTCCTTCTCCAACAATACAGAGTATTTATATGTTTTCCTTATCGGAATCTCCCGCCTCAAGACTCACTAAACTCAGGAATTTAATTAAGTGTTTTTCAATTTATAATTCAGATCTTCGATAACTTATGTTAGAAACATTCCATAAGCTATTATTATAATTAAGATTTTTCGTTGCAAACAATTGTCCAATTTAGATTTTAAAATAACTTAAATCTTATCTAAGGAGATTTTAATTAGTAAATTTTGAACTAGTTTTACTTTTTACGAATTCCAGGTGTGGTCGTTAATGACACTTGTTTACAACCAAAAATCTTTTAATTACTTGACCAGCTTTTATTTTTAATCTTACATATAATAGAAACTCTTTCTATTTAAAAACAACCTTTTAACATTTTTTTAAAACGAAAACATTTTTAACATATTTATTAAAAATAATTTGCAAACATATTTTGATATAGCTTTTAAATATATTTTAGAGAAACTTTTCCCTGAAATATATTTAAAACAAGAAATCTTTTAACAATTTTAAAGAAACATTTAATAGTATTTTTAGATAACGGCTTTTACATATTTTAAATCATGTCTTTCTTCTATATAGCACAGATTATATATCCACATACGAAATTACAATATTAAACAACAAAATTAATAATTTACTCTTAACTTAAATAATATAATAAACATTTTTAGAAATCTTAAATAACTTTAGTACGCTATAATTTTAGTAATCCTATCTAATTATAGCGTTCGTTCGCACGTAAATATATAATACTGTTTATACAGACATGAACGAATTTTATATTTATTAACATTTAAATAGGTTCGAACTTAGCACAGATGAGAGTGTCATTAGGTTTGATGGTGAAACGGAAAGGGATTGGAGATTTCCGTTTCATATCAGTAAACTTAGTAAAAAAAAACAAATAAAAAAAAAAGACTTTACTTATATAAACACAGAGGTAAATATAAACTCATGGCCTAATCCTACGCTAAACCTATGGTAATACATCATAGTAGATTACACTATCATAATACATTTAGTGCTTCTAACAATTATCAACACATATAATGAAATCATCGGTTATTAGTAAATATTTTAAACTTAAACAGATATATCCCCAAACGAGTATACATCTTAGTCAAAAATAAAAGATATGTTTTTATATATATAACATATAACGCGTGAAATATATAAAGGATATAGAGATCAAATATACAGTGTATAATATGTATGTAAGGTATATAAATAAAGTATAACACGGATAATATATAAAGTGTATGTAGATAGAATATAAAGTGTATAATATGTATAAGGTAACATATAAAGTGTTAATATATCTAAGGTATATAAACAAAATATAAAGTGTATAATATATAAAGTGTATAATAAAATAAAAAGTGTTAATATATCTGTATAAAATATGAAGTGTACAATATATAAAGTGGGTGCACCTATAAAGTGTATATAGATAAAATATAGAGTGTATACTATATAAATATAAAAGGGTATGTGTATATATAAAGTGCATAATATATATATATATAAAAGGTATATAAATAAAATATAGAGTGTATAATATATATATATATAAAAGAGTATATAAAAAGATCAATCACACACACAAAAAAAAACTAACAATTTAAATAGGATCTGGGGGTTGCCTGTAGTTTAACGATGCTGGCTGTCTATATGGTCTCTTTGCTCTAGTCTGATTTCGGGATTCCCATCTAGGCGACCGACTAGTCATCATCATTTGACATCTTGGAGGATCGATTCGCCGCATCTTCTCCGGTGGTTCTTTAGGTCCTGGTGTGAAATCAATCATTGTTAGAAACCCTACCATGTCTTCTATTGTCCTACTCCGACAACCCATCATTAGTTGTTGTATTCGATTAGGCATGTTTTGCTGGATAATTCTGATCATCTGTGTCTCGGTGAATGGGAAGGCCGTCAAAAATCGGAGGGAAGCTATCTGCCTCAGAAAAAATTGAGTATGGGTCTCCTTTACTATCGATCCATAGGTTTCCTGAGTATACTATGGTAGATACCCTCCTGGCGCTCCTCACTCCAAAACGTTTTGTGCATGGCATCCGTATATTGCTCAAAATTTTGCGGCTTCTCATCACAACAGTCCCACCATGATTTGGCGTACCCGTATAAATAGTGTATAGATAAAGCTATCTGATCAGCCACTGGGATTTTCTGAAACCTGAAAAGTTCCCTTAAACTTTCTAAATGGGCCTTTGGGTTTTCTCCCACTTCTCCTTTGAAAGATTTTACTTGAATAAATTTTGCTAAACTTATGTGGCTACCTATTGATGGAATGCCCAGTCCAAATGTGTCTGCAACTAACTCACTGCTATCTGGGTTGGCTATCTGCTCATTTCCTTTGCTTATGATGCTTTCTGCCTTGACATTTCTTTCCTCCTCTCTAAGAATATCTTTAGCGTCCCCTACTGACAGTTTTCTTTTGCACGGGTTCTCGGCTAAATGACTAATGGCTAGACTGTTTTCTTCCTTGGCTGCTACTTGACTTCTATAAGCCAGGCCTTCTTTTAATCCATATATTTCATCCCGGATCTCACTATATGTGTCTTCATATTCCTGCAACTTCCTGCCAAGATCTGTCTCCATTTTATTAAACTTCTCCCCTATATCCCTCTCTTGATGCTCAACCTGCTCCCCCATGGCCTTGATTTCCTCTTGGATTTTCACCATTTCATTTTTATTTTCTGTCCTGGTTGTATCCAGCATTTCTGTGAATTCAAACTGTATTTTTTCACAATTCTGTTGGCAGCTAAAGGATACTTCCTGCAGGCCTTTACACAGCATTTCTTCTAAGTCTTTTCTAATCTGTGCCGTTCCTTCCTCACATCGCCTGCCCAAAGCTTCAAAACGTCGTTCCATTTCTAGATTATTTCTACGATCCCTCTCTTCTGCCTCCTGTCTATTTTTCCTATCTCTCTCTTCTGCATCCTATCTAAGTTGCTTCACTAGTGACTCCATCATTGAGTTCATATTCCAGCATTCTTTCTTAAATTCTTCTATAGGTCTCTGTTCAGATCCCGTGGTGTCTGACTTTTCTGATATGGCCACGCTTTGATGTATCGATGCCTTTTCCCTAATCTGGCTCGTCCTCGCTTCACCTTCCTTGTCTCCCTCTGTGCTGCTACTCTCTTCCATAATTTCTTTTCCCGATCTTAATCTAATACCCCTATACATTCCTTCTTTTCCTGTTTTCCCTTCTTCCCCTTCGCTCACTACTTCCCTTTCTTCTTCCATACTACTATCCATTTTAATATACTAACAAAAAAAAATTTTCTCTTTTTAATGGCTCAATTTGTTTTTACTAAAGTTTCTTGGTTTTTGTTTACTTTACTAACTCGGCTAATTGCTGCACTCCACAAAGAAAACGATCTGTCTCCTACTCATCTCAACACCTATGCCTAACTCTATTAATACACCTAACTTCTCGCTATACATTCGCTTGATGCCCACCCAACATTTAACTAACAGTGAAATAAATTTAACATATACAACAACAAAAATTATAAAATGCAACTCACCCTTGGTCTCTTGCAGCTGTTTTTCTTTTTTAAATTTTCCACGGTTCATGGTTATAATTTAATTTAATTTACACATCTGTGCTAGTTTCGAACCTTTAAGATTTGATTTGACCTTACCTTTATTTCATTCACTTTCTCGTTCAATCCAATTCATAAAACATAAAACAAATAATAGACCCCCTTTTCTCTCTTTACTCCTGATGACAAAATTTATGTGAGAACGATTTGACATTTATTCAAATCATCCTCGGGCACCAGTCACAGTGAGCAAGAAAGTTTACACAGCATATATTAGAAATCCCCTTAAAATTCTACTATGCATCTACAAATACTTTTTACATAATAAAATAATAATCTATTCAGAGTATGGAATCAATTGACATTCAAACTCAGGAAAAAAAAAATCTATACATATACATTATTTTGGAACACGAAAAAAAATTAATTCAAAATCATTAATTTTAAACAAAAGAATTTTATCTCTATACTCAATCTCCTCAGGAGTGGAAATAAGTTACTACAAACCCGGTGAAAAAAAAAATCTTACATATATACATTATTTTAAAAAAAAAAATTGACTCAAAATCGTTAATTTTGACCAAAAGAATTATATATATATACTCCATAATCTCTTCAGGGGTGGAAATAAGTTACAAGCCCCACGATTTTGGGCGTCCAAACCCGGTGAAAAAAAAAAAAATACTATGTAACAGTCAAGTTTGTACATTCGCGTAACAGAATTCAGAATCCAAGCAAAAGAGACCGAAGCTGACCAGACTAGGACTGTAACATCCCGAGTCCGACCGCACTTCAACTCGTAAACCAGGATTCCAAGACTCACGACCTTACGAATGACCACCTTGAAATTACACGTAGTATATCTCTTTCCACATGGCCGACATAGGTCACGGAGAAGCAATGAGACTCTGATAATTAAAAGAAAGGTTCTTAATTGACTAAAATATCACTAATTTAATTTAACTTAATGCATAGTTTTCACATATATAGACTATAAAGGATAATTAGAATTGGATTGAATTAAATCAATAACGAGACAGAGAACGAAATACATTAAATTAATTATATATTTATTTACAACTCATAGCTATATATCACTTATTTACAATAGTATTCAGCGTAGAATGTACAAACATTTGGTTATTTAAAATCACTTTACATAAGTAATCATTAAATTTCATAGATGAGTTTAACATGTGCCCATCTTAGGAATTGTTTACAATTGATACATAATTAATCACTACGTTATGTCTATAAATCTCGATAAGCCAAATCCTATTACATTTGTGGCTGGTATATAAATAATTATATTAAACTTTGATCATGAATTCATTTACTAAAGTATACAATATAATTTAATAACGAGCGCATAAACCAGCTCAAGTAATGATCGATCGAACATGGCTTTCGAGAGAAAATTTCAGAATGCTGAAAGCGTTATATAAAGGTGGGAGAGTTGGCTGAAATAAGATTTTACCAATGCGCTATGGCACAGGTAAACAATAATAGGAAAAGTCACTCTGCGGATGGATGAAATAACTTCAGGGTTCTTGCGACAAACGCCGGTACCCTGTAACCGATCGCAATGCTGCATGAAAAGGAACATTGTGTTCAGGAATGGCGGGGGTCTTACGTACTAACCTGGCCTTGGCTCAGGCTTCGCTACTGCTCTACCCTATAAGAGAAGATGTGCTGGCAACGCCGTGGCTCCATCTTAAGATACGTATATTACGTATAGCAGCAAAACGAGAATAATTTTATAAAATAAGATCACATCCGCCAAGCAAAGAATAGTATATTTCATACTATGAAATACGAGTTAATAGCATATTAGCTCTATCAAATTGGGACCAACTCTTGCGTAGCCTGATAATAAATGTCTATGCTACTAAAGGGAATATTATTACATCTGTACTTTGACATGTTCGATCTATTAAGTTACTTATAGATAAGAAATATTTAAGGAGGGAAAGTATATTTCTATGGACTTAAGAATTTAAATGTCAAATATACTTATAAATATGATCAAGGCTAAATTTAATTCTAAATAAAACTATAAGGTTAAGTTTTTAACTGGTTGATCAAGAGCCACATTTCGCATATTAAATCATTTAAATAATAAAAAAAATAGGATTTCGAAACAGTGTAGAAAGTTGATGCTATAAATAAATTACGCGAAGATTTTCAAATAATATCTTCTTAAAAAGATGAAATTAAGTGCCACTGTTTCGAAATATTGGCATATAAAATATAATAAGCATTTAAAATAAACAAAGAAATATAGACACAACCGCAGTGATATAACTTTAAATTAGACACTTATACTACTCAGATTATTTAAACTTTAACAACATGAAATTTTGGATAGCAATTGACATATTTAAAATATTAATTAAATGGATTTAAGTTTTGGGTTACATTTAGCTTTATCATTATTTTAAAAGAAAGTTAGCTAACTTAGATAGATATTATTACATTTAGAATTACACAGAGCTCTGCGGTTTGAAAAATAAAACGGTACTGGTATGATTTATCTGCAAGTTCTTGGCTGTTGGTTTGGTTTAGTTTGACTGGGCGGCATCATCTTTCTCCTTATGTTAGGCTCGTCTCTTCTATCGGCATGATGGTGGTTTAGGCATTTCGACGAGAGAAACCCCGTTCTCCCGCGGAGTAACAGCAACAAGATGCCCGCTTTTAGCCGGACATGTTCAAATTAACAATTGTGAATACTGGCTACAACTCTCACTAACAATATGGCTGTCCTTCTCCAACAATACAGAGTATTTATATGTTTTCCTTATCGGAATCTCCCGCCTCAAGACTCACTAAACTCAGGAATTTAATTAAGTGTTTTTCAATTTATAATTCAGATCTTCGATAACTTATGTTAGAAACATTCCATAAGCTATTATTATAATTAAGATTTTTCATTGCAAACAATTGTCCAATTTAGATTTTAAAATAACTTAAATCTTATCTAAGGAGATTTTAATTAGTAAATTTTGAACTAGTTTTACTTTTTACGAATTCCAGGTGTGGTCGTTAATGACACTTGTTTACAACCAAAAATCTTTTAATTACTTGACCAGCTTTTATTTTTAATCTTACATAGAAACTCTTTCTATTTAAAAACAACCTTATAACATTTTTTTTAAAAACGAAAACATTTTTAACATATTTATTAAAAATAATTTGCAAACATATTTTGATATAGCTTTTAAATATATTTTCGAGAAACTTTTCCCTGAAATATATTTAAAACAAGAAATCTTTTAACAATTTTAAAGAAACATTTAATAGTATTTTTAGATAACGGCTTTTACATATTTTAAATCATGTCTTTCTTCTATATAGCACAGATTATATATCCACATACGAAATTACAATATTAAACAACAAAATTAATAATTTACTCTTAACTTAAATAATATAATAAACATTTTTAGAAATCTTAAATAACTTTAGTACGCTATAATTTTAGTAATCCTATCTAATTATAGCGTTCGTTCGCACGTAAATATATAATACTGTTTATACAGACATGAACGAATTTTATATTTATTAACATTTAAATAGGTTCGAACTTAGCACAGATGAGAGTGTCATTAGGTTTGATGGTGAAACGGAAAGGGATTGGAGATTTCCGTTTCAGTATTAAACCCTTTGGATTACTGTTACAACATATATGTAAACAAAGAGAATAAAACACTCTCCTGCAAGCTATGAATTGAACAATTTAAATGTGGAACAAAGGATTAAAAATAAAATGAATCCATTCTATTCTTGAAACTCAAATATTTATAAACATACCTTTATCAACATTCTTAATAATTCATTATGAATTCAATATATCATCCAAGTGGAATATGACATTTAATATTTGGTAAACTAATAAAATCAATTGTATATGACTGAAGATAGAATCTCTTTTAGCATTATGTTTATAATAAAGATTTAATATGTAAACATTAAATTAATCATAGCTCAAGTCTATCTGTAAATAAAAGGAGTAAATCATCCTTTTTTAGACTATGGCTTAAAAGTGCTCTAAAAGTTCAACAGAAAATTGAGAATAGAATTTATCCCATTAATGTCAGGATGTTCATGGCTTCAAGTCAATCGAAAACTGTCAATTTTTGAGCTATGGTAGTGTTTTTATGTTATTTTAAAGCTTACAAAAAGTACTGCAAGATGCTGCCCTCTCTAGAATTATTTCACAAGTAAAAAATCAATAAAATGGATATTGAAGGTTCAACTATGGGAGAAGGCAGGCTTTCCTAGATGCTGATTGGTTGGTTCTCATTTAAAAAAACAGTGCCTGTCAATAATTTTCACTGCTCCAACATCTTCATTTTGATTTTTCAAAATGAAAATGTATGTTTTAGAGTGTTTCAACTATTTTTTGTACATATTACACATTATTTTCATAAAATATGCTGAAACTATAATTATTTAAAAAAATAGTAAGATTTTCATAAAAAAATTCTTTACTTTTACACAAGCGTAAATTGAAAAAGAAACCAGTGCTAGCAACAATTTTGACACCTGTCAACAATTTACATTGCCCTAAGCTCTTTATTTGAATTTCATATAAAAATGAATGTTTTAGATTCTTTTGGTGGCATTTATTTACATAATATAATGTATTTTGGTAAAAAAGGCTGAAACTATAATTATTTAGAAAAATAGTAAATTTTAGTAAAAAAATTATTTACTTTTACACTAACGTAAATTGAGGAAATCAATGACATTTGCAGCACTTTCTAATTTGTTACGAATTTTCTTTTTAAGTCTTCCACTATTGAATACTTTTATAATTATAAATAGAAATTTATTTCTGAAAAAACTTTTATTCACTTTCATATACTGACAAATTATTAATAGACTTTTTACAAATGAAACTAAAATGATTATAGTATTAAAAGATGAATATATTTTTATGGCTGAGTTTGTCAATTGACCAATCAAAAGTTGTAAAACTTTAATTCACTTGGCCAATGAAAATTAAAAAAAAATTTCAATGAAAAGGCTAATCATGCTGTTCTGATGTTTTTATACATATCTCTGGCAACATTGTTGGTAATAGAGGGAAGGTAATTTACTTCCTTTTTAATAAACGGAGCAAAACTCTCCATACAGTATTGCCACCTGTGCTAAACAGAGTAATCAATGGATGCCAGAAGGCTTGTGCATAAAATCCCTATCTAATGCCTACTCATCCAATATCACCAGACTAGTTTCTGGCTTGTGGCCTTCGTCAGTGAGGAGCTTTGGATCTGAGAGCACTGCATCTAGATCTTAGGATCTAATGCAACCCTCTAGCAACCACCTTTTATCTCTACTTAACTACAAAACTATGAGAATGAAATTGGAAAACACAAAAAATATTTTCAATCTAAGCTCAATAGCTTATATAGTCATATGGGTCTGAACTCAGTTCAGCACCCATACATTTTGGTGTCTTTGGCTCTTTTACAACCATAGCCACCACTATCCTATTAGGCAGGATTTTATGCACAAGCCTTCTGGCATCCATTGATTACTCTGCTTAGCACAGGTGGCAATACTGTATGGAGAGTTTTGCTCTGTTTATCAACAATTAATGTGCTAGTATAGGAAATGTGATCATGTGATACTTCCTTTTTACATATATACTTTATGTTATGTTTAATTTAATATTTACACATTAAATATTATTCAATTATTTATTTGTTTGAAGAGAGATTCTGTCCCAAGCCTTGCATAATTGGTTATTAGTTTAATAAATGCATGCCATATTTGATCTAAATGATATATTGATTTTATTACCAGCAATATTAAAATGGATTAAAGAAATTTATAAGCATCAGAATTTCAACAATAGGTAGCTTTAATCTATTATTGATATTTTGATCAACATTTAGAGTGGTTTTAATTCATAACTTGAGGAAGGGTGATTTTTTTTTGTTTATACATATACATTAAGCTATGTTTTTTAATGTTTATATATATATAAATATTGATTTCCCTTTGTATATATTTGTAATTTAAATTTGCATATGTAGTTTTAATTTCAAGAATTCATTATTTTTGTATGATTTTAGAATAAATGTATGTTTATTTTATGTATTTTTTAAAATTTTTTCTTCATATTATACTGCAAAATATTACACCTTTATCATTTATTTTATATATTGTTTTTGTTAGACATCTTAAAATAGTTCTGCAAATTCAAGTGCCACTTAGCCTCTAAATAATTACAGTAATAATATTTAGTTTCTGATTCATTTAATTAGATTTTTTTTACATAATTCTGAAATAAAAGCTTTACCAAATACTGATAAGGTTAATTAATGCATTTTTTTGTGTATTAAATAAATTATAGCAGGTTTAACCTATTTAGCTGTAAATTCCATATTTTTATTTTGAATAAGTTTTAGTGAGACGTTTATCCATATTACTTTATATTTAACATTTTGCTTTTAGAACTAAATCTTTTTTATATATTTTGATAATTTTAATATGATTTATTACAACTTTAAGCTTTCAAATGATAAATATTCTAAAAGTTAATAGTTGATGTTTGTGAAATATGACAATAAATTTCAAAATTCAATTTTTACATATAACAATAATGCTTGGTGTCATTGGACGTAATTTGTCTACTCAAAATGTTAGTAAAAAGAAGTATTAGATATTTAAATTCTAATGTTATTAAAAGCAAAATATATTTAGGATTAGTTATCATCAAAAAAAGAAAAAAGTATTAAAAGAAAAGTTATTATTTATTGGTCTTATCTTTTAACAAATTTGATTCTAGATTACCCAGTAGAAACTACTTTCACTTTTGTTGTAACAATTTTTTAAAAATTGTTTTTAAATAGATGTTTTCAAATCAAATCTTGTTTTGGTGATGTAAGTTTTTAATTTAAAATAAATATTTTCCAAAAATATTGCAAAAATAATCTTTAACATGTAAAAAAATTACAGAGTTAGCCAATCTATCTGTTTTTTTTGTTAGAGAATGTTAATGAATATTTATTTATAGATATAAGAGCAATGTAAACAAGGAGGAAAAACATGTGAAAATACTATCTGCCTAATTATTATTATTATTTTTAATTTAGAGATGTGAGTATTTGTTATGTAATAGATATTTAAACTCTTTTTTTTTCACTTTATATCAATAATTCAGTAGACTTCAATATTTGATACTTTTTCTAATCTAGATTCATTATTTGAAAGTTTTTTAAATTTAAATCTAAAATATTACAAATATTGATCCTAAAAAATAATTATCACTTATGTCCTTATTACAACTTATAAGATAATAATTCGAAATACTTTTCACTCAGATATTTTTTGAGTTGTTACCTATATAAATATTGTTTTCAATTGCGATATCATGCATAAAACTAAAAATACAAATTCTGCATATTTAGCATGAAATTTTTTAATATTTAAATTTTTGCCAATTTTTTTTGCATTTGAATAAACATTTTTATAAATATGTTTTAAGAATTCTCTTGCAAGTTATATGCCATAATTATTTAATTATTTTTAGGATATATTTATAAAATTGTTAGCCTGCAAAATTATGACTTAAAGTTCAAATCTAAAATAAAAATAATATATTTTTCACATAGCTGAATAATTTTTATGTAGCTTCAACATTGTTTCAGATATTCAATTAATTACATCTCTAATGTAAAACAATATAAAAAATCATGGTCATTATTAGATAAATAATAAACTCTGTTCAGTATAAATATAGTAGGTATTTTAGACTCATGTTTTACTTCAGTCTCTGTTTTTACTCATTGCTTGGAACTACTGAAGCCATACTGTAAAACTAATCAATAAGTTGGAATATTTTTTGAAAATTTGCTTCTCATAAAACTACATCTAAAATACAAATTAATTATCAATTACTTTTGTTTTTAAATTCGATATTTTTCTTTCAAGTATATAAATATATCAAATCTTTTAAAATAACAGATATTTGGTCGATGCAAAATGTGCACAAAACTGGATTTATTTATTTTTGTTTTATTGGTAATAATATATGAAGAGAATTCTTTTATTGATAAAATTCAGTTAATCCAAATGAGTAAAGGCTAGCATTTTTTTTTCAAGTTAATAAAGTCAAATTTCAATTACTTAATATCAGATAGAAGTTGAATTCATTAATCTTGTGAAATTCAGTGATCAAAAATATGGTATCCATATACACATTATGGTGTTTGTATTCATCACAAATACATAGATGAAATCCTAGATTTTAACAACAGAATATTTTAGAGCTTATCAACAATACAACAAATTTTGATGATTTTTTTTTATAATACATTTTGCCATTTTCCATGGAATTTCATCAATGAACTGCCCCAACTGAATGGGAAGACAGGTAAATTTTTATCCTTCTATGCTCTTAGAAATTAATCATTTTAGAAAAATAAAATTGATAAGTTTTTTTAAAGACAAAGATTAGCTTCTGTTCTAAGCAACAATAAAATTTATGAGACTCAAGTTGAAGCATTGCAGTTCCATTTATAATATATTTTTACTGACATCAATGTTGTTAAGACAACTGTTCAATAATATTCAATTCTTACTCTTCAGTACACAAAAATGGTTTTTTATAGCAGATAAAAATGAAGAGTTTTAGAAAACATTTGATACAAAAAATCCTATTTTACAATTTCAATATTATTTTTCATTTTCAATCAAAAATAAAGAATTCACACATTTTTTATTTTTTATAATGAACATATATTTTTTAACATATATCTTTAATAATATATTCCAATAAATAAATAAATATATATGAAAAATGAATATTTAATTTTGTAATAAGTAAATTGTTCTTGTGAATGAAATAACAAAAACAGACACATAATAATTAATAATAATGATTTTATTCAAGTGGTTTATTTTATGATTCATCTATTTATTTTCCAGTATTTATTTATCCATTCACTTATTTATATTTTTCTTCAAATTGATCACAATCAATTTATGATTTAAATAATGATATTATTTAAAAATATTAGGTTGCTATGGTTATCTAATTAACATTTATACTTCAACACCTCCATTATCCATAAATCAAATGAAATGAAATTAAATAAGATAAATAAACTACTTTATTTTTTTATATACTGTTATATGCAGCTCTACTCTGGGCAGGTACAATATATAGCAAAAATAATAATAAATATAAACAAATGATCTGAGTAATAGTTTTTAAATATGGTCTTTCTAAATAGTACAATAGTTCTAGTGTTTATTCTTTTATAATCACACTCTAATGTTGATTGTTATTCTAGAGGAAGTAGAAATATCACAAAAAGCTATAAAATTCAAAAGCACATTTTGTTAATTCCAATATTTTCACAATATTCAAATCATCTTTTCATTCAACAGATATTTGATCTATATAATGTTATAAGTGTGTAAACAGTAATTTATATTTAAAATGATGCAATGTAGGTATCTTTTCATTTAGCAAGTAATCAATTCATAAAACATTACAAATGAACAGACATTAATTTCATTCATAACGATGCTATGGAAATTAAACCAATTCTTCTTTGGTATCTGAAATATTCATCAAGTTTATAAAATTATATTAGTAGATGAATATAATCTTTGTGTACATTTAATGATATTAGCTTTTTAGACTTCATCATTGAAAAGTAGGTAATATCTGTTTTTTAAAGCAAAGAAACATTCTGATGGATTTAAAATGCTAAGAATTAATTTTCATATTTCAATAAATTAGCCATCACTCACAAATTCAATGATCCTGTCTGGTTAATGGATGAACATTATTGCTTTCAATGAATTATTCTATTTATTCTACAATCATGTACTTTTAAAAATAAAAAAAAGAAATCATAAGAAAGAAATTAGATTCACTTCTGTTGAAGTCAAAGTAAAGAGAGTGAGTTTTTTCTAATCAGTTCTATTTATAACTTTTCCCAATGACATCAAAGTAACTGTAGTAATACCTTTTTTAAACTCTTTTAGCCAATTCCAACCAGTGACTCTCAAATAAAAAAAATTATTATACAAAAATAACAACAAATAAAATATAAGAATTATTTCATCTATTGATGTTTCAATAATAAAAATACCATTTTTTCATTGTAACACAAGCTAGACAATTAAGACTACATACTTTCACACTATAATCGAAATAAATTTTTTATACATTCCTTTCAAATATAATATCATAAAAATAAAATGACAAATATATTTGAGACATTAGATATTTAGTTGTATTATTTGTAATTTATTATTGTGAATGCAGTAACAAAAATACATATAATAACAAAAGAACAATAATTTTATCAAACTATATGCTTTATTATTCACATATCCATTTTAAAATGAATAAATTGAATTTACCATCTTATAAAATGCAGTAAATAATAAACAATTTTTATATTAATATGAGCATTGTCATAGCAACACAGTTTAATGCTTCATAGGTTAACATATTCATCATCCCAATCAAACAAGAGCAAAACAATTATGACTGATATTTTACTATACACTGAAATTCATCTCATACGTTAGTAGATACAACATTCCCTTTATACCAAAAAAAACATGTTTTCTATAAAATGAACAACAATGATTTACTATTATCTTTAAATGTATACAATAAACAATCTTCATCTAAATGTACACAAATGACCATTCTTTTCTTCTTCTCCATCTTAATATATTGTTTAATAATTTAATCTCACTAAAACAAGACAAAGCTTACTTTCTTTTTTATTTTAATCTTCTTAAAATATTCTTATCAGTTCAATATATGCCTCCAATAAATAATGTCAAAGCATAATGATCAACAAAATATAATTGGCTTATTCAATGTTCATTAACAATAGTATCATAAAGTACAATTATTCATCTACATTTTTTTATTTTTTATAAAATTTGTCAATTACAGTTGCTAAAGTTTTTTTTTATAAATTTGAAAATAATCCTTTATATATTTATCTCTTTTAATAACTTCTTATAAAGTAATATAACCTGAAATTTATTATAACCAATCACTATAATATATTATTCTCAAAGTTATTTACATTAAAACCAACTACCTCATCATTCTTGCCTTGTCACCACAAAACATTAATAAAGTTTTTTTCATATAGCACATTTCCAACTTGTTTTTCAATATAGTAATCCTTTTAAGATCACCTCTACTATTCACCTTTTGAAGATAAATTTATGTTCTATACGTTTTATTCATAAAGTAAATTACTCCTACTAAAATTATTTGAGATCAACTATTATTAAATAATGCCTAATAGCTGTAGATCTTTATCATTTATCATATTTGCACTAGTATACAAACATTTATGTATCTCACTTCCTTAAGTGATTTCAAAATATTTCTAACTTAGGATTAACACTTTAAATAATATGTAAGGAGAGATGATCTCAAATACTTAAGTTTTTTTCTCTGTGACCACATTTCATCCTATTTATGTTTCATAATAAACCTTTACCCCCCTTAGTGATGGCAATTGGTCCTCCAAAACTCATCATTAAGCAAGAATATTATATATAAAATATGTATTTATAAGGGGGGGGAGTCTATGGGAAAAAATTGGTCGGTTCCTAAAGCTAAAAAATTACACTAACTTGTAATTGAATATTCTCCGAAAACATATTACCTATGTATATTTTAATTATTCAGGCTTAATTATTAAGTTAAATTACTTATTTTGATTCCCCATAGCGTTGCTGGGTTAAACAACTTGTATGAAAATAAATACATATTAAAATAAAATAGAAAGAAAAGAAACTAGTATTCTGCAGCAAACAAGTTGACTCTGTTACTTTATAAATGCATTAGCATTTTATTGGTATTAAAATAAAGAAAATAATATATACTGTATTTATTTTCATACAAGTTGTTTCATATTATTTGTACTGATATCATTATTAATTACATTTGAAAACAATATTATGAACGAATTAATGTTTGACCATTGTTAAGATTTACAAAAATAAAATACTACAGCACATAGTATTATAGATTCATTAATTATATATATTTTAAATTTAGATGTTCTATAATCCAAATACTGAATGCAGCACTAACATTGTGTTTTATGAATAAAATATTGTATGTATATACATATCACCGTAGTGTACTTTTGCTTTTGGATAAAATGACTTTAAAATACCTATTCTTTGATGTCATCAGCGATGCAAATTCAAGATGGCTGCCCCCCCCCCCCCAAAAAAAAAAAAAAAAATTCAAATAATTTTTTCTATTCGTTATAATGAATAATCAATTGTAAATTGAAGTAGTGAGTACAAATTGATGATGATCACTGTTGTGAAATATCGCTCAGTGGACAATAACTAAGTGAGGTTTAGATGTACTATATTTTTATTATTAATTATTTAGTTCTGGTATCAAGTATTTTTACAACAGGCAAAAAAAATAATACTAATATATTATTATTTCATAAATGCCTTTTGTAAACAGGTTACATTTTTATTCTATCCAAATTACAAAGATCTCACATCTTTTCCTTTGTTAAACATGTACAGTTATATTATCATCATGAATGTAGGTATTGGCAAACATTTATTATACTATAACATTTTTTTAATAAGACACATTTGTTTCTTCAAGTTTGCATTAAAATATATTAACAATATTCATGAATCCATTAACTAGATTATGGGTCTTTGAGGACCTAAAGTCATCCAAACTTATAACACTTTTAAACTCAGATTAAACATTTCCTCTCTCAATGTAATTTTCAACTATCTTCAATATTTCTGAATAATATAAGAAAGAAATTCTGCTATTGATATTATTATTTATCATGTAGCTACCATTATTATAAATTTTCTCATAAAATGAAGTCTTAATCTGTTTTTCAGAAGTTTAACTACATTATTATATATTTTTGCTTGGAATGATTACACCTAGATCTCGTTTTACACGATAGATAGGTTCCTCAGAAAACACGTGCAAACGAAATTGTGCAAAAATAGACGTAACTTACATTGAAAAAGGGAGGATGCGGTCTGTGATTTTTCAAAATTCACGTAAAAGCAAAGCACCAACATAAAATTACTTTAAAATTCGCGCAAAAAAAAATAAGGAAATAAAATATGACTAATAAAAAATTTCAAATTTGAAAAAAATTGATACAAGACAAACTTTTTTTAACTATAATATTTAATTTTATTCAAAATAATATATTTTTATGCATAATTTACAATACAGTGATTTACATTTTTTTATACACGTTTTAATTATTATTGCTATTTGCCGAAAAACACGTTCATTTGCAAACTGGTAAAAAAAATCAGATTTTTCACAAGAGGAAATACAACTAAAGCCAACTTCACACTCATGTTGTGTCAATGGTTTTCTGGTGACAATGTAATTAGTAATTAATCTTTGAGATGATGATTTTATTAATTGTTTATGAAACTAACAACTAAAAATTAAATTCTTATTTTTGTCTTTAATTTTTTAATTTTCAATTCCATTTAAAAATCAAATTTCACATCACATTAATTTCAAGTCACTGTAAGTAATTTTTAAATTGTTAATTACAATTAAAAATCAGATTTTAATTTTTAATTGTCAAATTTAATTGTGCCCACTGCTATTACTCATCTTTTAAAAATAAACTTGTGGACACTAAATGATTAATAATTGATTACGTTCTTTTTTAAAAAGCAAAAACAGAATGTGATTTAAAATGCAAAATTAACATGCACAATGTTTGAACAAATTTACATTATAATCTTGTAAAATTTAATGTGTGTATACATAAAATGTGGAAATCATGATTTTAATTTCATTATTGCATAAAATCTTACTATTATAAAGCACTGAAAATATTGAAATTACTAAGATGAAAGTCAAAATCCAATAATGTGCTATTACTTTCAATATTACATAAGTGCACAAAATTTATTATTTAAAGTAATAGTGCATTATCGGAGTTCGACTTCCGGTGAAACATGAATCGTGTAACTTCAAAATCATGTTAAATAAGTCCATGTACAAAAAGACCCAGGTGTACTTAATTTGTTTTTTATAGGATATATTTCCTAGTTTTTTCATTATTACAGTTGTGACTTTTTCAATAATTATTTTCAACCTTTCCTTTACTCTAATATGTGCTTTTATATCCTTGTGTTACACATCTATAATCTATACTATCATCAAATTTACTCTCAAAATTTTTAACTTCTTTGGAATTAACTTTACTTTCTAACCATATTTTATTTATAATTCTCTGGTTATCTTTAGTTTTTACCTATTCCTTTTGTGGTAATGATTCAACATCTAGAAGCTTATTATTTAAACTTTTCTGTTCTTCTATACATTATATTTGTACCACATTCTCAGAACAATTTATCTCTATCTTTTCAAACATTTCAACCATAGTTACTGTTTCTAAAGACACTTACTCTAATACTTTATAATTTTCTATTTTTGCTTTTTTTAAATTCCTTGTTTTGATTCCTCATTTCTTTTATATTTTTTTTATTTTTTCTATTTTCAACTTCAAATCAATTATTCATTTTTATAAGTTGAGCATCAAACATATTATTTATATCTCTACTTATATCTTCTCTTAATTTTTTATAATGAATATCAATTTTATTACTTTAAACCTCAAACATAGTATTTATATCTTCCATCATTTTTCTTAACATTATCTGAATAACACCTTCTGACAATGTTTCAACACGGTTGGTTTTGATATTTGCTTCTTTTTTTTCATAAAAAAATATCCTCTCTTTAACCAAAAAAATTTATAACAATGCTTTAAATTATTTTACTATTTGATATAACATATTCATCCATTCAACCTTTCAGTTATTGATAAAAGCCTGTGAGAGAATGACAACAATATGCAAATTCATTTTTAAGCATACAAAATATTTTTTCACCTACCATTCAAATAAATTTTTAAAAATATCTGTAAACTAGTATTAATGTACATAAGATATAATTTCATATTTCTCTCCAACATATATGGCAATATGACATTTCTGATTTTGGTCTTTTATTGAACCTAAATTAATTGGGTCATTTGTACCATATTTAATATGTGGGCCATGAAAGAATAGTTCTGATTTGACAATGTCCATGAGTTGCAGAACCATTTGTATCATAATAAATTCAAGAGTATGCTCTTTTTCTAATACTTCACAGATTTGGGAGTCATTTTTAACTGAATATCAATAAGGACTTATGGGAAATTAAACTTTAATATAATCTAAATAAAAATGTAGTCCAGTCATTGGTTATCATTGGCAACTGAATAAAATTATACTTTGAATTTGAAACATTTACAAGAGAATAAAATTATGGATAATACTGTATACTAAGTCATAGCTTAATTATTGATTACCATTTATAAGAGAACAAAAATATGAACTAAAGAAGAACAATTCTAATTTATTAGTGCCTATGAATTGTAGCATCATTTCTAATAGAATGAAAATAATAAACTAAACTAAAGTGACTGTTAATCAATGAATAACTATCTCATACTTAAGTCAATAAAACAATGATAATAATCTTTGTTGTAACCTCATATATTCCAATAGCATTTAGAATGGATAGAAAACAAATTAACCATTGTAGCAAGCTATCCTAAAATATAAGCATTATTTGCAATAATCCAAAAATAGAGCAATGAAACTAAATAATAGTATCTTATAAATAACAGTATATGCCTATTATATAAATCCCTTATAATAGAATGAAAATAATAACAAAGAATTACACAGATACACTTTAATATTCCTCATGAATTGTACTGGGTTCATTTTTAGAAGATCCCACTTACTTTTCATGCTAGGTTTAGCTAGGTTTAAACCTTATTTCTAATAAATTTATAATCTTATATTATAAATGTTACATGAACAAATTGGCCCATTCAAGCAGAGTGGAGAATATTATTGATAGCAGAGCTGTCAATAATACCCACGATCAGACCAAGCTATGCAATGCATAACACGGCCCACCTTGACTGCTAGATTCAAACCCCTACCATCCAAACACTTTATTTGTTATGGAGTAAACCCTGGGTGCTAGCTAGTTTCTAAAACTAAGATGTTTGGATAGTAGGCCCATAATTCAACGCTCGAAAAATCCCTTAACTAGCTCAGTCTATTTTTAATTCAATAACAACTCATTCATTAACTAGTGGCAAAAGAACTGACTGACAAAATTAAACAAAAGACAATTTATTTTAATTAACATTTAATATACTAATTTTAAATACTTTTATAAATCTTATTTAACTAACATAACATTGGTATAATGATCACACACATTTTAATTCACACACTATAATATCATATAACACAGCATTAAATAATATTTGAAATTTAAAAGCATACACATTAATAGTTCATCTATGTATGCTATAGAGTTCATATTATTTGACTCTCAAAGGCTTTAACTAATGTGATGGCTACTTTAGAAATGAGAATAAAAAATGTTATTACCTAGGATTTTAGAACATGGAATTCTTGTGTTTGTTGTGAAATATATTTTTATAGAGGACTTTGTTTTCTTCCTGGTTGCTGCTTCTAGTGAGAATATTTCCAGCTGGCTGGGATGTTTTCTTGATGAGTTTTATTATTATTCAGTGGATCTATTTTTTGGAGACAGCTAAATATTCCTGGTGATTCTTCAAGTTGTTATGCAGGCATTTTTCTATTCTGGGCAGGCTGCTGTTTTACTGGATTCAGGCTCGATAAAGTCATATGTTTCCAAGGGTTTTAACTGCATTATTGACTGATTTAATCTCAACTGCTCAATCTCAATTGTAATCTTAACTGCACAATCTAAACTCTTAATCTCAACTGATTGTCTGATGAAATACTGGACTATTTATACTTAAGGCCTGTTGTCACTTTGATGTCTGCCAGCAATATCTGTTGTTGAAATTCCTTTCTTGTTTTTTTAAATTGCATTCCTTGAGATAAGCTTTTAATCCTGTTATTGGAGATGTTAATTAGCAGCCATCGTGAATGTATTGTTGTTTATTTTTTGTTTAACTTAATAGCTGTCGCACAACTTGTTGTTTTATAGATTTTTAACTTAGTAGCCATTGCTGAGTGTTTTTAATTATAATTTTCTATATCATTTTTTTAATATTTAATACACATACATTTATTATATTTACAATCACACATATATATTTTACTATTAAGCTCACATTAATTCGTCATTTACACACATATATAATTGACCAATTCACTATTTAGTTTTTAAGATTACTTTTTTTTCTTTAACTTAAATAAAAGAGATTTATATTTTTAAACTTTTATCTTCAACTTTTCTTTCTTTCTTTTTCTAATCAATCATTTATAACTTTTATGAACAATATTTTCTTTAAACTAACAACAATAATAAAAAGAATTCTTTACTTATTTGAAAATCAACTTCTTTTAATTTTCCCCGTAAAACTACGAATTAATAGATTTTAGCAAAACTCTTTAAACTTTTTTTTAAAAACATAAAAATAAACTTTTTAAACTTAAAACTTTTAGTTTGACATTTCTAAAGCAAATCCCCTCCCCCTCTTAATTAATTAATTGTAACTTTTATTTAAATAAACTCTTTGACTTTTAATTTTACGTTTTTCGAAAACAAACTGCAATAAAAAAACTCTTAAGCTTTTACATACTATTTTCTTTTAACAAATAATTTTATTTTAATAATTTTTAGACAAAATTATTTTATGTACCAACACAATATTGGTACATTACACTGCCCTCCATTTGAGAGTAAAATGCATCATTTTTGACCATTTTATCTCTGAGAACTTTAATTCTTTACTAAATCTTAAATTATTTATTATTGTTCTAAGTTTACTTTTTAATATCTGACACTTTACATGCTAAGGGCAATCTTCAATTATAGTTTACTTCTTTCGATACTGGCAACATCAAATATTAATTTAAACAAAATAATTTACGAATGAATGAAATAATCATCTTAATCTGCCCTACAAGTTTACAATATCAATAATATCTAACATAATATATAACTCAATAATAGATTTCTAATTACAACTACATAAAAGTACTGCTAACTCAGCTTTACTGTTCCATTAATATCAATATACTCTTATTAACTATGTAAATTATAATAAGATTAAATGTAAAATAATAATATAAAATCAATTAATCTAACATATCTTTTCATTTTCACCAACTTAATATATTATAAAATCAAATCATCCTATTAAATAACCTTAGGATTTACACTATCCAATCATAATATATAAAATAAATGATAGATTTCTATTTGATGCTTATTGCAACAAGAGGTAAATCACATCCAATTACTCTTCAGTTTACTAAAGCTAAGTTATTAAAACTTAGACAATACCTGTCAAATCACGTAAAAAAGATTGTTAGATTTATTATAATCAAATATTAATATTTAATATTTAAACTGAATTTACAATCCAAATTAACAAACTTTAAATATAATTAAAGCAACTCACTTTAATTTGTAACAGAATCAAATATATTATTATCATGAGCTCTATAACTAAATAAGATTATGATCTTTATAGCTGTATACTGACTTAATATAACATGCATTTTAATCAATAATGATTTAAAATAAAATAGAATATCTCAAGTCATCTTCAATAATTATCATATTTGCACCTTTATCAATCATCAAATCAATTCATAGATATTTTCTATTCTTGTATATTTATTACTTGTTAGTAATAAAATTACAATAAGCTACCAATTACTTATTAAATATTTAATAATGTCAAATCAGTTAATTTATTGCTGTAAAAATCTATACCTTGTCAGATAATAAACATTAAATTCAACAAAATGATATGTAATTTTATTGTTTCCCATCCTGTGATTTTGATTTCCAAATTCTTTTTATAACTGCTTCTTAATGAATTATCTGGTATGACCAGTTAGCAAATATCATCTCACACAAATACAATTAACCAATAAATTTTCATTATAAAATGGAATGACAACCAAGCAAGTTTATGTTTTAAATTAATTCAAAATTTATTAAAAAATTGATATAAATTAAAATCATATATATAATACAAAACCATAAAACAATACATACAATACTTGATAAAAATCCAAATTTTACCAAAATCTTTACATAATCATGGTTTCATCTACTAAACAAATAGACCTTCTTAAGTGAAAATCAAACATATGTTGCTTCTTTAGTTTGATTTTCACTTGAGAAGGTATATTTGATTAGTAAATGAAACCATGGTCATTTAAGAATTTTGGTCAAATTTGGATTTTAATCTAGTATTGTACAGTTTTATGGGTCTTTATTTTATTTATTATTAGTATAGTGTTAGAAAGTTTTGAATATATATACATGGCAAATAAACATTTAAAATATATGCATATAATCTGATTTTGCTTTAAGCAATAGGTTTTCAATTGACACTAACTTCATATTTAAATAGGTGGTTGCATATCAGTCTTTATTAGATACAAAATATAAACACATACATAGAATAGTGAATAGAAAGAGAAAGAATGTGATGAACATATTAGATAATAAATATATTAATGAGGAGAGGAGAAATATTAATGGGGTGTATGAAATAGAATGTAAAACATGTAAAGATAAAAAAATTAGAAATAAGTATGTGGGTGAAACAAAAAATTCTATATATACTAGGTTGGTACAGCATAAATATGATAAAAGGTCACCAATATATATGCATATTATGGAAACAGGTCATAATATTGAGAAAGAGAGCATTAGAATGATTAGTTATACAGATAAAATAAGAGATAGAAAAATAAAGGATGCAATATTTATAAAGAAAATTAAACCAAATCTTAATAAAATTGGGGGAGGGGTAAAAACAATAATAGCATAAAAGGAAATAATAGTATAAGAGAAAAAGAAAGTTTTTTTGTTTGTTTTGGGTGTGATAAAAATAGTAAAAAATATTAATAGTTATAAAAATAGTTAATAGAGGGAGCTGTAGGATAGAATATGAAAGAGAGGTTAAAAAGGAAGTCGAATTACTAGAGTAAAAATGGAGGATAGTGACAGTTGAAAAAATAGGTAAGAAAATTTTATATGGAATAATTAAGAAGGTAAAATGAATGGAAATAAGTATTTAGTTAGAATAAAAGATAAAGTAAGATTATATTGATAGTGATTAAAATTTTTTTTTGGAGTAGTGTTATTAAAATTATTTTATAATATAAATATTATATGTATTAAAGTTATATGCATAGGTATGTGTTATAAAGAAAGAGGATAAAAAAGATTTTAAAAGAATATAAAATAGGATGGTAAATATGTTAATGATATTATATGAATTGAAAAGGTTAGGAAATATTTTAAAAAAATTTAAAACTTGGATAGGAATTTAATAATTTTATATAAAATAATGTATTTTAATGGTTGTATTTTTATGTGTGTTCAAATTTTGTAGATCTGATGAAGACTGCATGGTACAGTCGAAACTGTAATCAATAATAAAAGTTTTTTTGCTGAAAAGTGAAATGTGTAAGATTTTTGAAATTCAATATTACATATATTTATGTAATACACAAAAAATGTTCTACAATGTTTATAGTTTCCAAAGTATAAGAGTTAAAAATATATCTTTATGTGCTTCATATAAAAATACATTGAATCAAAATATAAATATACATATATACAAAACTACTTAATTCTAAGAAATAATACTCCTTTATGTTGTTTATCTTATAATCAATGAAATATAATATAAATCTTTATTATATAATAATAACAACTTGTAAACACATCACAGAAAAATTATATATATATAAAAATCTTTTTCGGTAATTCTAAATTTTTTTACCCTTCTCAATATGATACCTCGTACTAATACTAACACGTATATTATGTATATAGTGACATCTACTGACATTTCCTATAATTCAGTATTTTTATAAGGGGAAATAAATAAAATGATAAAAATAATAAATTATAGGAAATGTCAGTAGATGTTGCTATATACGTAATATACGTGTTATTATTAGTACGAGGTATCATATTGAGAAGGGTAAAAAAATTTAGAATTACCGAAAAAGGCTTTTATATATATAATTTTTTTGTGATGTATTTACAAGTTGTTATTATTATATAATAAAGATTTATATTATATTTCATTGATATATACAAAAATGAATTTACTTATTTGTAAATATAAATAAAAAAATGAATATTTAAAATTAAAACAATAATTACTATTCTGTAAAATATAAATTCAAATATAGGAAAACATATTTTTTTTGTATTTAGATATATAATATATCACTGTTTAACTAAAATTATAACACTATTCATATCAATAAATAGTATATATATTAAAAAAAAAAATACATAGCAATAATAATGATAAATATAAATAAATGACATGAGTAATATAGTCTTTAAATATGCCCTTTTGAAAATAGTATCATAGTCCTAGTGTTCATTTTTTTAAAATTGTAATCCAATGAGAATTTGTTATTCCAGAGAAAGTAGAAATGTCATGAAAAACTATAATAGAATATTTTGTTAATTCCAATATTTTCTAAATATACAAATTATCTATTTATTCAGTAGATATTTGATCTGTATAATGTTCTAAATATAAAAACACTAATCTATATCTATGATGATGCAATGTAAGTAGTCTTTCATTTAGCAAGTAATCAATTCATAAAACATTTCAATTGAACAGACACTAGCTTCATCCATAATGATACTATGGAAATTGAATAACTTTTTATCTGGTATATAAACTATTCACCAAGGTTATAAAATTATATTAGTTGATGAACATAATCCTTGTGTATATTTTATGTTGTTAATTTTTTAGATTTCATTGTTAAAAAATAAGTAATATCTGTTTTTAAGCAAAGAAACATTCCGATGGTTTTGAAATTCTAAGAATTTTATATTTCAATAAACCATCATCTCTCATAAATTCAATGATCTTATCTTATCAACAGATGAACATTATTGCTTTCAGACAATCATTCTCTCTATTTTACAATCATATACTTTTAAAAATAAATAAAAACAAATCATAAGAAAGATATATATATATATATATAATTTTACCAACAATTTTTCTATTTTTTAATATTTGTTTTAACATATCATAATAATTTCATAACTTTCTGGAGCTTTTCATTAATTCAAAAAAGCAATTGCATGTCTCAACTTTCAGTTTGAACACTTGGTAATTCAGAAAATATATTAATTGTGGGTTTGATTTGTTTTGTTATTCTTTGTTACAATATAATTTTTAGAAGACTTTACATTATCCCTCTTTTTAGTAATTATATCATTCTTTCTTTTTATTGCTGAAATAATTTTTTCTACAATTCTGAGTTGATTTCTTATACTTTTGGAACTTTTTTTTTCTAGTTTTTCTTGCCAATTGACATCTATAATATTTAGAATATTATTAATTCACTTTGTGCCATTTTTTGAATACCATATTTATTCAGTTTATTTTAATCAACTATTTTAAAACATTTTCACATTTGTTTTTTTTTTCTTCATACATTTTCTTATTAAAAAATAATGAGAAAAAATTAAATTTACTATGGAAAAAAAATGATAATATTATTGAGTATATGGATGTTATAATTTAAAAAAAGTAATAATAATAAATTGATTATTTATATTGCTTATCCCATTTGTTATAAAAATAACTAATTTTTTTTTAAAAAATATTAACAAAGAAAGAATTCAATGTCCATACACATGCAACTACAACATTTTAAAATATTGCTAATAAAAAAAAACTTCATAAAATAATATTAACTATCTGATATATGGTTATAAAAATGATAAAATTGTAGATTTGTAATTTATCTTATGAAGATTCATAATTAAATATTTTTAATGAGGGTGTATTTACATTTGGTTGCAATTTCAACTTTAACTTTATTAACTTTCTTATTTATTTTAATTACTTGTAATGTTGATATATTATTTTTATGACTACAAGTGTTTTTAAAGTCATAATTCAAATAAATATTATAAAAATGAAGATTAAAGATTTACTTGTGAATAAAAATTATGAAAATTTTTATGAATTATTTATATCAGCATCTTCAAAATACTTCACATCAAATGGTTTATGTTTTGTTCTTTTTTTTTTTTTTTTTTGGTTAATGTAAAATTGTCACATCTATTCAGCAAAAGTATCTAAATCCTAAAAAAATATATTCCAGCAGTTTCAATAAATTACTTTCATAATATAAATAAAAACTTATTAAGGTTATTCTTATAAGGTTCTTTTCTATTTTAATAGGACATCCTATATCTGTATGTGTCACATTTTAAAATTAAAAAATACTGTAATAAAAAAAAGAAATCATCAAGTATATTTATGATATCATCATTGGGGGATTTTTATTTTATTAATATTTTTTATGGCATGCATATGCTAAAGAATCTGACCAATCCAGAAAAACTTTTTGGCAGAGTAGTAAATGCACTAGCTTGCAACCCTTGAATTTTTAAATGTAGATTTTTTTAATGCTGATTAATGATAATATCTCTGTTAGCTCATCTATCAGGAGCAATATTAATCATCAAATTTTGTGAACAAATGAATATCTAAAGCTATTTATTTTATGAAAGTTTAAAAAAAAAAAAAAATTATTTAAAGAGAAAAAATGTCACTATGTTCATAATAACTAATTTATATTGTACAACTTAATGAACTTTTTCTATACAAAAAAAAAAGATTCCACACAACGTATTATATTAATAGCAATGCATTTTTAAACATTATTTTAATTGTTTTTAATTTTATTTTCATTTTAGGAATAACACATATTTCATTTTAATCATACATTTTTCTACTTATATTATAATTGTGTAAAAATAAGTATTCCTACAAAATTTCATAAATAATGACATTTTTATGACTAAAAATGATGTCAGGAAGACCTTAATGTAATAGCCTCCTGTCATTGTTATATAAAAGTATTTATACAATAAGCCTTTTATAAAAATATTTATCTAATACTGTCTATCAAAATCAATCTTTAAATTTTAAAATTTCTCATATATTTCTCTTATTTTTCTCTAAATTTCAGACTTTCACTTTATTTTATCCACTGATATATTACTATTTTGCTTTTAATAACTGTAATACTTTAATATTTTTATATAAAATATTTTTTATTTTATATCATAATATTTCCAACTGGGTGCCTTTTTTTTGCAAAACACATTAAGATCTTAATGCAGTTTATTAATTTTCAGAATTTATCTCAATTGCTGAAATCAATAAAACAAAGTGAAATAAGATATAGTATTGTTAAAGTAATTCACTCAATTGAAAAATGCTTGAAACATTTTTAAAATCTCTTGAATAATTATTATTGTTCTTTGTTAGGAAACTCTAGTTAAGTCAAGCACTAAATGTCAGAAAAATTAAAAACTCCTAAGTACAGTGGTTAAATTCTGAGTTACCAATTATACTTATTATAATGTTTTTCACTTATACGATTAAAATAATCCTTTTATACGTAATAAATATGTTATACATACTCTGTTGTATTTACATAAGTCATCTAGCATATAATATATTTAAATCACTTATTCATAGCCAATACTCAGTTAAACCAATATATATATAGTTAACTTTCTAAAAGTTTATTTTTAATCATTTTTCTTTTAAAATAATAAAATATTTTTCCTCATTTCACATCAAAATAAAAAGATAAAAAAAGAAATGCCTACTAGAAAAGTTGTTAATAGCGTCTATCATTTTATTTATTCTCTCCTGGCGTTCTCAATGTTTCATTTTTATTCTTCTGATATTATTATTTTACTATATTGAAATCTGTTTTTTGTCTTCTTCAGTTTTTTTGCCTTGAAATGTTTTGTTAGTAAGCTTCATGTGATAAAAGATTATTAAAAATATCAATGCAACAAATATTTACTAATATTGCATTGGATATTCACAAGAGATGAGCTTTCCGTTTTATTTTTTTATTTATTAAATCTGACACTATCAATATATCAAATGACAAAAAAGTAAAACTTTCAACTGTTAAAAAATAAATCAGAAGAGAGTACGTTGTTTACATTTATAAAAAACTGTTTGTGTGTATATATGATAAATAATGTTTTAATAATGAATAAATATAAAGTCATCTGCCAATAACTTTGTAAATCTTGCGAAAATATCATGTACAAAATCTGTGTACACGTTACTTTTTCGCCAACCTAGCGAAAAATTCGCAAATCTGGCCACAAATATCGTGTACACGTTCTTTTGGTCGGAACCCAAGATTTACAAAATTATCAGTGGATTGATACAAATGTGGAAAGGTGCAGCACTTAATAATACCATATTTCAGGAATAGTACACAAGTACCCTAATGTTTTAGTACAATAACAAGTACTTTCTTGAGAGCTTCTTATTTCTCAAATCATAAGAATGTGTGTGGTGACATTTAAGATTGCTATTTTTTTTTTTTTGCTTTGCTATTTTCTTCTCATTCTGAAATTCTATAAATTGAGAAATTTAAAAAAATTGTTTATCCTCCAATAACTTTTTTCAAATACTGTTCATTTGTCCCCAAATTCATACTTTTCATTTACGCTCTTAGGTCTTTTAAAAATTTGTATAGCTTTCCTTAATATTCTCTGTTCATATCCTTCAATTTTTGGCAGAATATATATATATATTGAGCCAGTTAGGAGGCTCTTTCAAAATATGATTATGTATGTATAGTATTTAAATTTTTTGTGTGTCAAGTTGTTATTTCATTATGAAATAATAATCGCTAAAAACTGCCAATTGATAACTCTCTATTTTATCTGGAAAAACACAATGTCTAACACAAGATTTTAATTAATATCCTAACTAAAATAAAAATCAATGAAGAATTATCAGAATATAGTTAGTACAAATATTTAGTATGGTAAACTTCAATAACCATTTTAATTTGTGATCATACTATATTTGAAATCACTAGTATAAAAGAAGAAAATCAAAACATTTTAATTTTAAGAAAATTATTTTATTAAAATAATATTTTATTGCACATTAATTAATGATGAATACACATTATATTTCACAAATAATAATTTATATATTGTAACCTTATGGTTAGGCTCGATGTTTATCAAGCCCTATTTAAATAGTCAATTGTATAAAATTTTAAATTTTAATTGATAATAATTAAATATATTAAATAGGTATATTATATCATGGTTGCTAAATTATATTATAAAAAAAAGTAAATTTCATCAATAAATCTCCTGAGAGTGGTAAAGAATTGGGCTGTTTAAGAGATTGCTAGGCCCTCTGTTAGATTGTGTATGAGACTTTTTTATATGCAGTTTATCAGATGGACTCAATTTCAATAGTATCAGGATAATAATTTATTAATGTTATGGTTAACTTAAAAGTATAGATTTATTTGGTATTTTGTTATTATTAAATAATAATCAAAAAGGACTTAAAATTATAGTTATTCTAAATCCTAATCTCTATAATTAATTTTCAAGCATGTTCTATTCCAATTTAAAATAGTTTTGAACAGCTTAATTAGTTATCACTTATGCTTATAATTGGAGAATTATTAATTGTATGTTAATGTATGCACATACAACAATTCAATTGGTTTGTTAATTTGTACAATAATTCTCTCTGATGAAAGTGTATAAATAGACCACCATAGATTTATGTAAGGGAGAATTAAATGAAGAAATGATAACATCTGAAAATAATGGAACTGACAATTAATGAAAAGCTGAAATTATTTAAAAGTAAAATTTGAATTGAATTAAAAACGGAATTGACTGCTGTTAATCGATAACTATAAAAGGTTCACATTTAAAACTGGGAGACATATTGGAAAAATCCCACCAAAATGAACTTCAAATTTGAAACAACTCATAACTTCATAAGCTTGAAGTTTTACTCTTTATTTTATAACTGTTTTAATTCTTATATTTACTGTGTACATTATAAAAATAGTTATGACTTATTTGGAATAGCAAGAAGAAGAGGAAAATTATTTTGTACTTTCTGTAAGAATAAATTTAAATGAGATGAGACATTTAGTGTCTTTTTATTGCTGTTTTGAATTTATAAGGCACTTGTAACATGTTTAAACTAATGTGAAATAGTATATTAAAGCTAACTCCAACTCTCACAATTTTATTATGCTATATTAATTTCATTACATGGAGAAAATAAATTTAAGAAAAAAAAGTTATATTGCAATTAAATAAAAGCAGAGCAATAATTTATACCTACATAATAAAACAATATAAGTGAAAATACTAATATATAAAAGTTAATAAAAATATTTATTAATACATTTTTGATACGAAGTATTCTCAACATTGCTTTAAAACTTACATTAGGGAAAAACTGAATACACCATTTTGTGACTTCTGTAACAAGTGGAATTGATATGTTTATTAAACTAAGTTGTAAAATCTCATCAGAAGTGAATCAAATGTCAATTTAAATTTTGATATATTAATTAATATGTTAATCATATTGTAGATCGAATTTATAATGTGTTAATTATTAAATAGTGCCATTAGTCAATAAAGTATATGATATACATATATATGATGAAAATGAGAATCAATGTTTATCTTCAATTTTTTTCCCCCTCATTTCTGAAATAACAAAGTATTGAAGATAATAGATGAAAACTATAATTGTTCATAGATCAAGCAAGGTATTAGGATCATAATTTAAACTAATAAATACATATGAAATACACTCCATGTGGGGAAGAACATTTATCAATCATATAACACTGCAGATTTTAAATGGTTGCAATCAAGATTTCATTCTTTTAGTTTCAAAAAAAGAAATGTGAAACAAGAAGTTTATGTTGTGATCATTATTATTATTAATATTATATGTATTGTCTTGTAATATTGTATACATTATTATTACAAATATAAAAACTGGTTTGTGTAAAAAAATGAAACCCCGTGATAAATATAAATTTGATCAAATATTAAAAGAAAGGTAAAGTAATCTTATTTGTTATAAATTTTGTTCATGTTTAAAATATGAACACAGGTAAGAAGGTTAAAATTTCTCACAATAAACAATTAAGTTTATTCTTGGTATTTTTTTAGGATGATTATTATTATTGTTGAATAATAATAATAAATGGGTAGTATATAACTTTGGTTAATTTAAGTGCATTAAACATGGTATTTGATATCCATATAATTCTATAATTAAAAATCACTTTCTTTTCTGTCTCCAAAACTTTATTTGATGTATATATATGTATCCACTTATTTCCAACGCTTCTCGGCCATCTTTACTCTATAGTCATTTTAAGGATCGAAAAACATTACATTATAAACAAACTTCACATAATAAAAACAAAAATAATCAAAAACAATATAAAGCATATAAACCCCATAAAATTTAAAAATAAATAAAATACATTAAAATCAATTAAATTAAAAACACAAAACATACACCACACTTACTTGACTCCCTTCTTAAAAAACTTTCCCATATGTGTAATACTTAATTAATTAATAACTAATAATGACTATAGTTATGGATTATTCTCAAATTGATAATGAATTATAAATTTTGTGTCAAACAGTAATATATTCTGCTTTGATAGTATCTTTATATATTCATTGTAAGTAATATTAGTATTAGATTTATCTGTTATCATGTTGAACAATTATAATGATAAGTTTACAATATTTGGAATATGTGGTAGATCCATATTGTATCACATCAGGTGAATTTATTTTTTCCCCTGTATGATATAAATGACCATTGTGGGTGAATCATAAATGATATCCATCAATCTTTGAGAAGATTAAGGGCCATACTTTTGTAGTAAATTGTTGGCTTTGTTACCATTGATTTTTGTTAGACAATTACAAAATGCTGCTGTAAAATTAAAACTATGAGTGGTAACTCGAAAAAATAAATAAATAAAAATCGATTGTAGAACATCTACAAACAATGGTTGTAAAAGTAATTATGAGTGGTAACTTGCAAAAATAAAAATTGGTAGTATTTCTCTCATGAATTAAAGAGGGAAATAAATAAATGGCTAATTCTATTGGCTCCATGAAAGCTTTTGACCCAGCTCATTCTGAGAGTTGGTCAAGCTATAAAAAGCTATTAATTCTTTACCTGCAGGCTAACCATATCAAGAAGCCTGAGATAAAATTAGCCACATTAATGACCATAATAGGTCCTCACACTTATGATATACCCAAGTCTCAATTTATGGCAGAAACAGCTGACCTAGATATTGACAAAATGTTAACAACTCTCAATATTACTTTTTCCCAAAAACCCTTGACAGTAATGCAGAGATATTATTTCAATCTCTGCATCCAAGAGCATGGGGGAAAAGCTAGAGAGTTTGCAACAAAAATACAAACATTGGCATTAAAGTGTGAATTCAAAGAATTCCTGAATGAAGCACTTCATGATCATTTTATTTGCAGCATAAATGATCACAATTTACGACTTAAATTGCTAAGGATGCTGGATTTAGATTATGAAACAGCTGTGGTCCAAGCAGTACTAGCAGAATCAATAGCTAGTCAAGCAAAGCCATTAAAAAATTTATTAAGTAGGATGTGCAAAAACTCTAGCATAACACATAGTCAATCAAAAACTCAATCAGCTCAGATAATTCAGCATCCGATAGTCTAATGACAAATGCACATACATACAAAGTCCTGCACCATTATATTACATGTACATTTTGCAAGTGAATCAGACATATAAAGGCTGCATGTTTGAAATTAAAAAGACAGATAGCCGATATGAGAATGGAAAAACCCATTCCAAAAAACAGCAATGGGAAAGACTCCACCAGAACTGCTTTTCAATAGACCTCTGCAAACTAACCTGTCAACCCTGAAACCCAAGCCTGAATACATAAAAAAAGAAATCAAAATAAAAGTATAAATAAGCACCCTTGTGCTTTGCAGAATGTATTAGGGATCCATAAAAATGGATACCAGCAGTGGTTACATAACTGAAAAGACTCTACACTGTAGTAGTTCAAACAGTAGATGGTTATCATCATCATCCCACCTAAACCAACTGAACCTGAATCATACAGATTTGGTGCAGTAAGACAAAAGGAACTTTTTTTGCCATGGCTGTAAAAATTGTATAAAATATGCCAAATCCAACAGACTTAAACTGGTCTGAGGTTGGGGATATTTAAAAAAGATTGTGAAGAGCTATTTGCAAGCTAGCATTTGTAATTGTTAAATTACATGTGATGTATGACTTGATTTCTTTGTAAGTTTATTTTTGCAAGCTATTAATATATGATATATCTAAACTTGCTTCAGTCCCATATGACTATTTAAGTTAGATAGCTAGAAGTTATTATCTTCATGGAAACTTTATTACCTTCTTTAGATTTATTGTTTCATGCTAGCTTAGTTGAATAAAGAAATAATTTCTTTAGTTTACCATTTGTTTTTATGCTTAAATTCTTAATTATTCATGTAGTGAAGGTTATAAAGGTGTGTTCCATAGTTCATTTTTGATTACAATACCTTGATGATCCAATACTTTATACTGAAGAAATGCTTATAGAATCAAATGCTTTTTCATAATCTACAAATCCAAACCATAATGACAACTCACTATAACATCTCTCAAAATCCACCTTATTCTTTTATTGGTTAAAGTCCAAAGTTCACTGTAGATGAGCTGTAATTATTTTGATAAAAAGTTTATATGAAACTGATGAAAGACTGATAGGTCTGTAATTTCTAATATCTTCTTTGTCACTTTTTTTAAATATTAATATTAGTACAGCATTCTTTCAATCATCTGGAACATCTTATCATTTAGACATTTGGTATATTTGCCAATTTTTCTTTCTACTTCATCTCCTGTTTTGGAGATTTTCCCTTCTTCATAAATTTAATTGCATATTTCATTTCTCTATTTGAAATTCTGGGCAATTCAGAAAATATAGTCATGGAGTAAAAGATACTTTTCTTTGTTTTTTATTGCTGTATAATTCTTGATAGAACACCTATACATTTCATGATGTCATCTCTCACTTTAGTAATACTTTTATATTTTATTGCAGAAATAAGTTTCCTGCCAATATGAAGATGTTGTTTTACACACTTGAGACTTTTCTTTTATATCTTTCCTTGCAACTTCACAATTATATTTTTTTATATCATTATCATATCTTTCTTACACAATTTTACAAATTTGTTAATATTCAGTCCTTCTTAATGCATTATATCTCAGTCAAAAATTTAAATTAAAACATAATATGAATCTTTAATAAATATTAGCAAATAAATATTTTCCATGTTCAGAAGAAAATAACCAAGTATAAAAATTTTGTGTAATATTATATAAGATTTAATTCAAAGAATTCTATTGGAATTATGTAAGTGTGATTTCAATTTATTGGATGGTTCTTTATTTTTTGATAATTCGTGAAATTGTTAATCAATAGATAATTTTGCCATTTGTGGATTAAAATTATAGCTATAGTTTGAAATATTTCCAAACAATTTATTGCTGTTTTCTAATTCTTTTTTTTTTTTTTCCATTTAACAAATGCAACACCAGTGCCATTGTGGAATGATAAATTTCATTTATTGCTGTAATAATTTAAATATTTTATATTGATTTATTAAAAAACTTATAATGTCAAATCTTCTTTATAATAAAGGTTTAAATTATAGATGATATAACAATCGTTAAAGAAATGGTAATATCAATGATAAATCAAGATTATTGTTTGATAAAAATAGCTTCTTGCATAATTACACTAAGTTGTCTTTAAACAGAGAATACATAATCTATAATTTATCATGGGTTCCACTGATTAATAGATGTATATATAATAATAATTTTGACCCAAAATGAAATCGTTAAATAACAAATTAATCGCTTTTGTAACCTTTTTATTTTCATATATTTAAATAATTTTTATATATTAACTTAAGAAGTTTTACCCAAGATATTAATTTTTTTTTTTTTTTTTAAAATTAAAACAGAAAATTATGAAATATATTAATTTGTAAGGAAGTAAAACAAATTAGTACATTTATCTATCCAAAATTTTCATATAGATATATATCTTTATGCTAATTCGTTACCATCATTTTTATCTCCAAGTTCAATCCAGTTTATCTGATCTCATGACGCCTATTACAGCAATAACATTATTTATATGAGATATATAGCAAAACAGTTAAAATATTTTTATTATATTTGTTGTGTTTGGTTAGGCTTACAGGTTTATTCCAAACCAACAGTTCCAAAAAAGAACAACTACTCAACAATTAATATGTACAATTTATTAGTACTAAAAATATACACACTTGTTAGTTAAACAATAATATACATATATTGTTTATACACGTTAATGCTGAAGTAGTCATACTGGGTAATGGAATTCACTTCCAGCTAGTGATTATGCTGCCTCGTGAGCTCTGATAAGACTCTTCCAGCTATGTATTTAGTTTGCCTTGAGTTGAGTGTGGATGTAGCCGTTTCTAGTCCCTTTATGGACTTGCCTCATTGCATGGACATCACAATAATGAGAAGAGATACTACCCTTGCTGATGCCAGAGGGTTTAATGGAGAGCACATTCAGTCATTCAGGTTGACAGAATTAATTGTTCTCTGCCTTGCCTTCAAAAGGCTCTCTATTTAATGGCAAATCCCCTATCTTACTTGAAACATGCAGATTTGGTGCATGAATGCCAATGAAGGATTTAATCCCTTTGGATAGCAACTGGGTGTTAGCCAATCAGGTAAGGAATTTGAAATAGTCCACTTCTAAAGGCAAGGTCAGATATGACAATATTAAAGAAAAAATATTCAATACACATTTTTAGGGTTCTGTATAATGACAATTTCCAAAACAAATTCTTCAAATATTTTTAAGCACTGAATTTTTTTTCTATATGGCATAATAAATTTTATTATTACTATTTCAAATTGCAATTTGTTATAAATAAACAAAAGCCATAGCAATACCATGTAAAAATAATTTCATTGTAGGCAGTATGACAGATGGAATGGTTTAAATTTTGTTCTACCCTAATAAAAAATAAATCTGCTAACAACAAAAAATAATACAATTATGACTTCATAATCCTTCTACAATACATTGCTCTTCTACAGTTGCTCGCATTGCCTAAGAACTTTAAAAAATCATGTGCAAATACATATATACATAATTAATAAATTTCTTCTTACCTGGTAAAAGGCTTAGTAATTCCTCAAATATAACGATCATTTTTTCTTTTTTCTGTTTTACATCATCTTCTGTATTACTGTTTTGCTTTTCAAATTTTTGAGCTAAAATAAATTATTTAATATTCATTAATTAATTCTCAATATTATTTTAAGTATATATTTACTTTATTATGATTATGCTAAAACATATAAATTTCCCAATAAATTATAAATAAATAATAATAAAAGATTATCACAAAATTATATATATATAATGAAATCAAATAAATTGTATATATGTATTTGATAGTAATTAAGACAAAAATAATTTTATAAATAGAAAAATTTAAAAAAAATTAAATGATATTATCAAATGTGATAATAAGGATGATGAAAATTGTTTTACTTTCAAAAACAATTTATTGCACATTTAGATCAAAGAAATACAGATTGAACAGCATAAAACAAGTAAAAGGTTATAAGATATGTAAAAAAAAAAAAAGGAAAAGGTTCATATTTGAGTTGATACTTTGTACAGGAAACATTTATGATTTGATTGATGTTTCAAGAATAAATCATAGAAGCATGATTTCTCTAAAGTTCATTTCCTTTGTTCACCCAGTTCCAACATCTATCTATGGTGAATGCAGCAGGGAAGATTAAAACGAGATACTATTAGTAGGTAATATTAGTGTCCATGTTTCAGTTTCATGAAATGATGTAAGGTATATTTTTGTTGGTTGATCTATATTTTAGATTGTTTTCTAGATTTAATGCATTGCTGACTGAGTGGTTTGTTTTAAATATTGTAGCTCCAAGTTCTAAACAGATTTTAAACTAAAAAAAAAACAATCACAATGCCTTTATATATATATATATATAATTCTCATGATGAAAAAAGATTTCGTCATATTTTAATTATATACATATATTTAATTATGGCAATCCAGATTGACTTAAGACATTTACATCCCACTGTCAGTAACCAGTAATTATCTACTTATTAAAAAATAATGTCTAATAGATTCTGTTGTGTAAGAGATAGTAGCATGAAGTCAGTTGAAAAAAAATATATAAAATTTTACATTTAAGATTTTACAAATCTGCCATACAATCAAAATGTATTAATAAGAACTATTGGCAAACTCTACAGTAATAAAACAAACATAATGATCCATGAAATGAACCTAAGGTAAGAATAAGCCTTCCAAATATTCATTGAATAGCAAATAAATTAAGAAACATTTTACTCATTTAACATTAGCTTTAGATACTCTACATCATTGAATACATTTTTAAATACCACAAGAACACACTCCCCCAAATGGTTCATGAAATTGCATGTAGTGCCCCCTGGTGTAAAGTTGTCTATTATGGTAAATCACAGATGAATAGATGAACAAGGATAGCCACACATGTATTTATACAATAGAGCAAAACAAAATAATGAATATAATTCCAATTTTCCATAAACATAAACACATCATGGGACATGCTTTTAATCCAAATATACAATTAATAACAAAGAAGCATGTGTTTTATTGTCAAAAAATTCAATATATAAATGTCTCATTAATATAAAAAAGTATATCCATTTAAACATATGACTTTTCAACTGTAAAATAAGACAGTGCTATGATTTTGGTAAGGTTCTGTGATAGCATGCTTAGTACAACATAGATTTTAAAATTAAATTATATTAACTTTTCTTAACATTTATTTATAACAAGTTTATAATGATTACAATTTGTAAAGAAAAGTGGGGTAAATATTTAAAATTACTGAACTAAATGAAAATACATTGATTAAGTAAGATGGCATTCAAATTAACAGAAGTCAATAGCAGTTAAACAAGAACAACTCAAATTTGTGAAAACATGTTTACATTTAAAAGTTCCTACATTTTTGCAATATCTAGATTACACAAGAGTACATCAGCATAAGGAAATAAATACAAAATTTAAGTGATTTTACTGCATAAAATTATTCAAGGATAAATCTCAAACAAGAAATATAAAGAAAAAATAAATTGAGAAAAATTACATTGCCCCACTAGAGCTAAAAGATAAATGCAGAATAATAATCTTAAAATTAATGGAAAATATGACAAAATGTTAAATTTCCAGATGAAAATACAAGATGTTGGTTTTAATAATAGAAAAGTAGAAAATTGGGTGAATTTAACAGAGAAAATGCCACCAAAATAATTAACAATATATTCAATTAAGGCCCAAAGTTTATTGGAGGAATTTGGGAGCAACCAAAAATAAAAAGAATTGTCAATACTAAAGCTAAGTATGGAAATTTATCACAAAAGGAGAAAATAATAGATAAAATGGCAAAGGCATTATAAGCTGTACACAAATCTAAGGACAACAATGAATGGTTTCAAAATATAAAAGCAACTACTGAATACTTCAAAAACAATAATGTTGTGCATATTATAAAAGATAAAAGATAGCCAGTTGGTATTATTAGACATAAGAATACATTCAAAAAATGAACATTCAAATTATCAATTTAAAAATATTAACATATACAACATAAGATATATGAAATATAAATTTGTATCTATAATATTGATAAAATGCTGCAACAAAGCTTATACAAGATCTGAATATTTAATCATGTACCTTTCAACAGCCTTACTACAAATAAACTGCAGAAAGAAAATCAAGCATTTAAACTTATGACTGACATTGGTGAGGCATATAATTGCAGATACTGGTTTTGGTAAGTACACAATACAATCTTCATACAAATGTATAAATAAAATTAAAAATATAAAAATAAATGAAAACCAAAACCTGGTATTAATAAATGTTAAAGAACTGCATTGATCCACACTATGTGATTTATCCATTAATATAAGTCAAGAAGTACTGCAGTAAATCAACTACAATGTGAACAAAAAGGATTTAATAACTGATGTATTAAAATGGATTGATAAGGACATAATAGCATTAGCCAAAAAGAAATTTTATAAAATGGAGAGCAGATGGCCTACAGGACTACCACTAAGTGTTAAAATATACAGTATTGCTTTATTAAAATTTGAAGATACTATTATCCAAAATTATTTGGCTCCTTTATCTAATGAAATTAATATATGTCAAAGATATGTTTATATGCAGATCAGAAACATATTAATAATATACATCACAAACTTGAACATGTATCCCCTTTGTAATAGACTATTGAATCAGAGTATAATAACCATGGAATCAAATTTTTTAACCTATACATGCAAGAAATTAATCAAAATCTCGACTACAAAATGAAATTAAAACCCATTGAAATAAGAAAAGCTATTCACCTGAAATCAAAAACCCCTATCAAACACAAACATACAGATTTGAAAAGTTTGTTATAGAGAATTAGGAATTTAGGCAAATATAAAGCTGATAAAGGAAATAATGTAGTGTAACAGTCAAGTTTGTACATTCGCGTAACAGAATTCAGAATCCAAGCAAAAGAGACCGAAGCTGGCCAGACTAGGACTGTAACATCCCGAGTCCGACCGCACTTCAACTCGTAAACCAGGATTCCAAGACTCACGACCTTACGAATGACCACCTTGAAATTACACGTAGTATATCTCTTTCCACACGGCCGACATGGGTCACGGAGAAGCAATGAGACTCTGATAATTAAAAGAAAGGTTCTTAATTGACTAAAATATCACTAATTTAATTTAACTTAATGCATAGTTTTCACATATATAGTCTATAAAGGATAATTAGAATTGGATTGAATTAAATCAATAACGAGACAGAGAACGAAATACATTAAATTAATTATATATATTTATTTACAACTCATAGCTATATCACTTATTTACAATAGTATTCAGCGTAGAATGTACAAACATTTGGTAATTCAAAATCACTTCACATAAGTAATCATTAAAGTTCATAGATGAGTTTAACATGTGCCCATCTTAGGAATTGTTTACAATTGATACATAATTAATCACTACGTTATGTCTATAAATCTCGATAAGCCAAATCCCATTACATTTGTGGCTGGTATATAAATAATTATATTAAACTTTGATCATGGATTTATTTACTAAAATACCCAATATACTTTAATAACGAGCGCATAAACCAGCTCAAGTAATGATCGATCGAACATGGCTTTCGAGAGAAAATTTCAGAATGCTGAAAGCGTTATATAAAGGTGGGAGAGTTGGCTGCATAAGATTTTACCAATGCGCTATGGCACAGGTAAACAATAATAGGAAAAGTCGCTCTGCGGATGGATGAAATAACTTCAGGGTTCTTGCGACAAACGCCGGTACCCTGTAACCGATCGCAATGCTGCGTGAAAAGGAACATTTGTGTTCAGGAATGGCGGGGGTCTTACGTGCTAACCTGGCCTTGGCTCAGGCTTCGCTACTGCTCTACCCTATAGAAGAAGATGTGCTGGCAACGCCGTGGCTCCATCTTAAGATACGTATATTACGTATAGCAGCAAAACGAGAATAATTTTATAAAATAAGATCACATCCGCCAAGCAAAGAATAGTATATTTCATACTATGAAATACGAGTTAATAGCATATTAGCTCTATCAAATCGGGACCAACTCTTGCGTAGACTGATAATAAATGTCTATGCTACTAAAGGAAATATTATTACATCTGTACTTTGACATGTTCGATCTATTAAGTTACTTATAGATAATAAATATTTAAGGAGGGAAAGTATATTTCTATGGACTTAAGAATTTAAATGTCAAATATACTTATAAATACGATCAATGTTAAATTTAATTCTAAATAAACTTATAAGGTTAAGTTTTTAACTGGTTGATTATAAAAGAGCCACATTTCACATATTAAATCATTTAAATAAAAAAAATAGGATTTCGAAACAGCGCAGAAAGTTGACGCTATAAATAAATTACGCGAAGATTTTCAAATAATATCTTCTTAAAACATAAAAATAAGTGCCTACTGTTTCGAAATATTGGCATATAAAATATAATAAGCATTTAAAATAAACAAAGAAATATAGACACAACCGCAGTGATATAACTTTAAACTAAACACATAATGCACTTTAAATGAAAGGAAAATATAAATAAGTCAGATTATTTAAACTTTAACACATTAAATTTTGGATAGCAATTGACATATTAAACTATTAAATGGATTTTAAGTTTTGATTACATTTAGCTTTATCATTATTTGAAAAAGAAAGTTAGCTAACTTAGATAGATATTATTACATTTAGAATTACACAGAATTACATAGAGCTCTGCGGTTTGAAAAATAAAACGGTACCGGTATGATTTATCTGCAAGTTCTTGGCTGTTGGTTTGGTTTAGTTTGACTGGGCGGCATCATCTTTCCCATTATGTTAGGCTCGTCTCTTCTATCGGCATGATGGTGGTTTAGGCATTTCGACGAGAGAAACCCCGTTCTCCCGCGGAGTCACAGCAACAAGATGCCCGCTTTTAGCCGGACATGTTCAAATTAACAATTGTGAATACTGGCTACAACTCTCACTAACAATATGGCTGTCCTCCTTGCTAAAAAAATACAGAGTATTTATATGTTTTCCTTATCGGAATCTCCCGCCTCAAGACTCAGGAATTTAATTAAGTGTTTTTCAATTTATAATTCAGATCTTCGATAACTTATGTTAGAAACATTCCATAAGCTATTATTATAATTAAGATTTTTCGTTGCAAACAATTGTCCAATTTAGATTTTAAAATAACTTAAATCTTATCTAAGGGGATTTTAATTAGTAAATTTTGAACTAGTTTTACTTTTTACGAATTCCAGGTGTGGTCGTTAATGACACTTGATTACAATCAAAAATCTTTTAATTACTTGACCAGCTTTTATTTTTAATCTTACATATAATAGAAACTCTTTCTCTTTAAAAACAACCTTTTAACATTTTTTTTTAAAACGAAACCATTTTTAACATATTTATTAAAAATAATTTGCAAACATATTTTGATATAGCTTTTAAATATATTTTCGAGAAACTTTTCTCTGAAATATATTTAAAACAAGAAATCTTTTAACAATTTTAAAGAAACATTTAATAGTATTTTTAGATAACAGCTTTTACATATTTTAAATCATGTCTTTCTTCTATATAGCACAGATTATATATCCACATACGAAATTACAATATTAAACAACAAAATTAATAATTTACTCTTAACTTAAATAATATAATAACCATTTTTAGAAATATTAAATAACTTTAGGACGCTATAATTTTACTAATCCTATCTAATTATAGCGTTCGTTCGCACGTAAATATATAATACTGTTTATACGGACATGAACGAATTTTATATTTATTAACATTTAAATAGGTTCGAACTTAGCACAGATGAGAGTGTCATTAGGTTTGATGGTGAAACGGAAAGGGATTGGAGATTTCCGTTTCAGTAGAGGTTTACATCTATAACTTTCCAAATTTGCTATACGATCGAAATATGTTGATAAGAACTATCGGAAAATTGTACTATAACATTAACAAACTTAATGATCAGAAAAATGAACATTAACCATGCATAAGCCTTCCATTCATTTCTAGAATGGCAAATAAATTAAAAAACATGTGCTAGCACATGTAGCATTAGTTTTATATCTTTTCCATTATTCAATAAATTATTGAATAATGCACTATGCCCCCCCCCCCCAGTGTTTTATAACATAGTATGCAACATCCCTTTGTGCAAAGCTGTCTATTATGGTGAATTACAGGTGATATGTCACAAAAGATCACCCAGCACATGCATTTATACAACAAGACAAAACAAAATAATAAATATAATTCAATTTTCATTGGTCATGAATGCATTATGAGCCATGCTTTCAATCTAACTAATGTGAATACTGTTTGTGCCAAAAGAGATGATAAAAACAAAAATGCAAGGAAGCATGAGAAATTGAAAAAGATTCATATGCAATTAATAAAAAAGAAGCATGTATTCCATTGTCTAAAAAATGGCATATATAAATGTATCATTTACACAACAAAGTACATTGAAAGATGTAACTTTTCAACTGCAAAATATAACAGCATTATGATTCTGCTCTGCCAAAAACATGCCTAACATGATATACATTTTAAATTAAAATGATTTTACCTTTTATAACTCTTGTTTATAATGAGTTTGTAATGATTACAATAAGTAAAGAAAAGTGAAATAAATATTTAAAATTAAAAATTAAATCTAACTTTTTATAAAATGTCTTAAGTATATCAATTATTTTTTAAATCTTTTCCATGAATAATAATCCCATGAGATGCATACAGTAGTTTAATATCCTTTATATCTGTTTATGTTGGAGAATAAATATATTTTTATCTTGGTTATTAATATCAAAGCTTAATATATTTTTACCTGATTAGATGGCATATATATTGAGATAAATACTTTTCCATCTCACTTTATAATTAAAATATGGTAGTTAATAATTGTAAATTAAAATTCATGTTTTATAAATTAGATTAGATTTTTTTATTTGGATTTCTATTAAGCATACACATACATCAATAAATAAATTAATTTTAAATCAATTTTAAACTTAGTTTTAAATTATGTTATAGGAACAAAGCTTAATTAAAAACTAATTAAGAAAATATTACTTAAATATCTTATCTTGAAACTAATTGAAACTTGAAAAACTAATTTCTTTTAAGCTTTTATTTTAAAATGTTCTAAAATATCAATTAAACATATTTTACAGATTAAAATGGCTAAACGTTATTATTGTGGATTACAAATCTAAAAAAAATTCTCAACATAAGTAATTAAAATAATTATTGAGTTGTTAATAATAAAAACATTTTGCAAAGTTGGGAATAAGATAAGTAAGTCAATACAGAAAATAGTTTTTCCTTTTGGTCTTTGCTCTGTACATTTATCAGGATCTTTATTTGCTGCCACCATGAAGTATGAGGAATCTCCACCAACGGTTTAACTAATATGCATGTATGACTAAAAGCTATTAACAAACTATTCTTCAGCATGAAACTCATATCCAACAGGTTGTTTAAATTGGGTTGCTGAATTTGATCCAATGCTGTGGTTCACATATATATTAAATTGCAGTTAAAATAGACATCCTTCTCAATAGTAAAAATTTTATACCAATTCTAAATTGGATGTAAATTCCAAGTGGGACAAAGATTTGAAAATTATTAATGGAAATATTTTACAAGTAAATCTTTAAAGAGCTCCTTTTTAAATATACATATGTAAATGTAATTCCATTTTATAGAAAAGCAATATTTTCTCAGCAACATCTTGGCTACATCTTGGATTTAAGGTAACCAATTTATTAAATCTATGACCAATTTAATTAACTTTTAAAATTCTAATTTCCAAGCCAATAATATTTAGGAATATTGGATATTTTATAATATAATTTCTATGACTTTATATATTTATTTTTCAAATTAACTTTATATTTTATGACACTTGATTTAGTTTTATAATTTGACTTTTACTTATCTTGATGTGCTTTTAAATATTTTTATTTTAAAGATGTAAATGATATTTCTTTTAAAATTTAATAAGTATAATAGTTTACATCTTTATATATTTGAGATATAAAAGAAAATTAGCTTTGTTTCTTACTTTTTTTTTGTTTCTCCTAAAGAGTTTTAAATAGCAAAAGTGATTTTAATATTCAAAATTTTGTTTTAAAATAATCAATATTTAGTTTAAATAAATGGCAACTTAATCATTTTCCCTAAGTTAATCTGGTTTTAAAAAAATAGGAGAAAAATTCCTTTAACAAAATTGTATCTTTCTGATACTATTTAAAAATCATTTACGATGTATTTCAAAGTGATGTAAGTCAAGGTATGTGTTTTTAACACAATGTGCATGTAGATATGCAAATAGTTTAATAAGTCAATTCTAGTGTGCTTAAAACATTGAAGTAGTCATGTATATTGTTTTTTCCACATAAATGTCCAAAATTAAAGATTGGTATATATAAAATACATATTTTGCGGGTTCATCCGTGTTAAAAACTTTTAATATCAATATACTGACGTTTCGACTTGGTCACACAAGCCATCCACAGAGTTATAAAAAGGTAGAAAGACGGTTGTATATATATATAAATGCAAATGCATTTTATATAGTGATCCTACAGTTATATATCTACTGCATTCAAATTCACCATATGTTTATTTGCCTCTCTGTGATTTATATTATTCTTACTTAAGGGACACATTGATTACTTTGATTTTAGGTTCAGAGATATTTCTCCCCAAGAATTTTATTTTAATTAATACTCCAGATAGAAAGAGGCTCTTTAGTATGTGTTTTTACCTTTAAAGTGTAATGAAATCAAATGCATATTGTACATGTGTGACTTTACCATGCTTGCTCATTTTGAATATATATAGTTAATTTAAATTGTTTTGGTATTGTCTGTCTTTTAACACAAAAGTGAATATATATAATTGAAATAATAAATTTAACAGTTTACAAACTATTACAAACAATCCTTAAATCTGCAGAAGTACTTTTGGTTAATTTCTTAAACCTGCCTCAATTGCCATTAAATTCAAAAAACAAAAGCAGAAGCAAATGTCATCAATTCAAATTCCATGAATCTCATATTTTAATGTTAGCAGCTTGTCGATTTATTAAATGCATTTTATTTCTGTTTATAAAAATTGCTTCTTTAATTTTTCTTTTACTATGGTTTCTCTTTTCATGAAGAATTTTCACATTTTCAAAATCAAATTTATATTTATATTTACAGGTTTTTACATGATCAAAGAAAACCGAAGGAGATATTAAATCACCATTATTTTTACTTTTTACATGCTTATATAACAATTCATGCTCCTTCAATCTTTTCTCAATACTGCACCTAGATTTATCTATATATGATAGTATACAATCACAAAAAAATTATATAAACAGAAATAAAATGCGTTTAATAAATCGACAAGCTGCTAACATTAAAATACGAGATTCGTGGAATTTGAATTGATGACTTTTGCTTCCGCTTTTGTTTTTTGAATTTAATGGCAATTGAGGCAGGTTTAAGAAATTAACTGAAAGTACTTCTGTGGATTTAAGGATTGTTTGTAATAGTTTGTAAACCGTTAAATTTATTATTTCAATTATAATTACAATTTTGTTTTTAATTAACGGACATTTTATTTATTTTATACACACACACACATATATATATATATATATATTTGAACACAACTTAACTTACATATATTTAATAGAATCAGATAAAACATTATGTTTTGTGAATATTAATATTTAAAGCATCTGGATATCAAATGCAATTATGTAACTATAAAAGAATCAATACCAATAGGTATACATTTATGTTTGATATTACACTGTTGTTTACTGCTGTCTAGTCTGCTAATTGATATTTCTAAAAAAATTTTGTTCACCACAATCTAGAGATAATTTTAAGTATATATTAAAATGATATAGCTGTTTAGGCATTTACAATTAAGATCTTCACTATGAAACTTTCATATTCTAGGCTATAAGTCTAGTGGTGCTGTTTGGTGTTGAATATTAATGTGACTAGTATTCATTATATATATATATAATCATTAAAAGCCAGTCAACACTTAGATAATCCCAACATCAATAACAATCAATATATATATATTGAAATTAAACTGAGAGCTGCAAAGCTCTCAAACACTTGTGACTATCAACAGCCAATCAGATCTTAAACACTGAGACAGAGAATACTGTGTAGTAAATCGAAAGATTTCATGCTGTATGTTTGTAATTTGAACTCAGTGAGTTGAGTGTGAAGATATTTAAGATTCACGCTTTCAGATCTAAGTACTTTAGATTGGCTTGGATATATAGATAGACAAGTAAAAAAGAGGGTGGAAACACCCTTTTCTTGTTAAATTCTCTGCCTCAGTGTTTAAGATCTGATTGGCTGTTGATAGTCACAAGCGCTTGAGAGGTTTGCAGCTCTCAGTTTAATTTCAATACTGTCTGTGCTTTATAAAATAAATATTATATATATATATATATATATATATATTATTGGCACATGATATAGAGCATAAATATGCAAACCCTATAGTATTATTTATATAATTTTTGGTGCAATCTACTGTGGGCCCAAGGATGATTGAGTTCATGTGGTCTCTATAGGAACAGGCCACATAACTTAAACTTCAAATATGAAATACATCCTGATATACTGAAAACCAGTGGCAAACATATTATAAATGTATTTAGTTGAAAATATTTTGGACAAGAAATAATAATAGGAAATAATATCAAAAGTAATTGGATACTAAAAGTGAAATGACATTCTTGGAAGTGTGGTGATGCCTGGGAGTGAAGTTTGCCATAAACATATATAAAATAAAGTCAAAGAAAAAATTTATAACATACTTAAAAAATAAAATTGTATATAACATTGGTATATAAAAGTTATTTTTTCTCTCTCTCAAAACAATATGAAATCAGAGAATCAAAATAGAATGAGTCCAAAGAACTTGGTATGGAAATGCTTGTGAATATAATGCAATGATCGAAATAAGAATGACATGATGCAATTAATAAAATAATGTTGACACACACACTAGATTAAATGATATATCAAAGTCATGATATGCAGATGAAAAAAGATAAGCGTATCAAGACAATATTTAAGAGTCTGCAGCTAATACCTATCTGAACATAGATAATATCAATATTGTTACAGACAGAGATGAAATTAATAAAAATACTACTGATTCTACTGAAAAATATATATCCTAGAAAAGTGCATTCAACACTCAGACAAAAATATAGGAATTAAAAAAGAACACATAACATAAAATAATCCAAGATAAGAACAGCTAAAGATAAATAATTAGAAAGAACAAAAGTTGGAAAAAATAATTACAAATTTAATAAAGCAAGAAAATGTGAATTCTTTTTTTTAATTTTATAAACTAATAATATTCTTTTAAAAATCACATTTAATCTTTTTAAATATTTAAAAACTTACTTGTAAATTAGAACAACATAATGTAAATATAATTTATAATGTGTGTCTAAACATTTTTCCAACAAATGAATGAATTCTTTTTTATTTTAATTTTTTTTAATAATACAAATGTTGACTTATAATAAATCTACCAAACTGTGCTTTAAAATCATATATTTTCTTTATAATTATTAAAATATTTGAAAAAATTCTAATACTGTGTCAATATTGACAGTTGATGACATTAGCGATGAATTTCAGAAGAAACACCATCATGAAAAAAATGTCTTTATAGCAGTGGTCTTCAACCTTTTCACACCTGCAGACTGGTAAAAATAATGATAAGGTTTAGTGGCCCGGCAGAAGTCTATAGATAAATTTTCTTAAAGATATAAACTGCAGAGCCTTAGATGGGCATAATTGTTATAACTGATCAAAACAAGAACGTTAAATATACAAAATGCAGTTATATATACATATGGAGTTTGTATAATAAAAAACTTTTTTTTTAATTTTGAATTTTTTTAGAAAAGTAATAAAAAATTTGATTCTATTCCCCCCCCCCCATAAACATCTGTGATAACTAGAAAAAAAAATTAATTTATGTATAATTGATTAAATTTTGTTTTCATTCTGTTTCTTTTTTTTTAATTGGGTAAAAATGAGATGAAAAAATAAATAAAAATTGTTTATATTAATTAAAAGTTTAAACTCTTATTATTTTGTTATTACAACCTTTCCTGCCAATCTACCAGCGGACCAGTAAAAAACTTCTGCAGCCCGGCACCGGTCTGAGGACCAAGGCTTGAAGAACACTGCTTTATAGATCTTTCTTCTGAGAACAAAAGTGTAAAGCCTTAGATGTTATTCATAATATACTAACTTTTTAAGATTTCTTTTCAATTAAAAAATCAATGAAAGAATTATATATAGTCTACATTATAAAAAAATTCATATATTAATATTACTTACAATAATATTACAATAGTGATCTAAAGCTCCAGATGAACTATATATTTTCTGAAAAAAATACTCAATGTTTCTCAAAAAATATGACTTATTGAATTAAAGGAATGTAATATGTGAAATTTATTTAGTGGAAACTAATCATAACCTAAATAGAGGAAAGCACTGATAGCTAATAATTTATCAAGAATAAAGTTTGATATAGTTAAATTTAACAAAGCTTATTATACTGAAGAAAGAAGTCTCATAAATCATATAGATGATTAAAAGTATGATATGATATGACAGATCAATCAGTAAAATTAGAATCAATGTTTTTGGATTTTCTGTGAACTTTAATGTAATAACTTTGATTCTTAGAATTCCATGGTAAGTCAATATAAAATAAATGGGATTAAAATTTTTCCTGCAATATTAGAAGTGTATTCATTTTATTATTTCATATACTACAAAATTATATTAAAAAAATTCAGAGAAAAATGTTTCTATTTTTTTAAATAACATTATTATATCAATATTTCAAGTGGTTCACTATCACCCATCTCCCATTTTTATTTGAAGGATAGAACTTTGGCCATATTTGCAACATTTTAATTTCACAATTAAACCTAATTAAGCCTTCATTCTATATCTTATATTGAAAATCATTGCATTATTTATTACAAATACAAGTAAGTACTAAAGGGTATATTTAATATTAACAAATGTGTTGTTTTTTCATAAAAAAGTTATTTAATGAACTACTTCTTATTTAAAGACCATTTTAAACATAAAAACAAATTTAAATGAAATATCTTTAAAAAAATCAAAATTTGTTTTAAAAGTAAAAATTACATTTACTATTTTTAAAATTTTTATAAAATATTTTTTTTTACCTGCATTTAAAAAATATCTTTCAATTTCTCAATAATAAGTTTTTATGAGTATTCCTTTTAAAGACAAACATTTTCAAATAAAATCTAATTGTTATATCATAGTCATTCCTTATTTAAATTCAATATATTATAAATATGTTGCATAAATACGTTTAAATATATAAATAATTAAGTCAACATCACATTTTTTTTATCAGAAATACACAGCAATAGAGACTGGCAAAAAATGTCTGGAGCCAAATAATCTGCCAATCAGTGAAACTGTTGTTTACTTTGTATTAAGATACAATCAATCAAGTATTGTCAGATTGCTAAGATCTAAATAAGGCATTTTCAGCTTGCTTTCAGATTCAAATTTATGTGATATTTCTATGAAGTTCATAGGATAATAACATCATCAGATTTTTTTGATTAATAATTTTAGTTTACAAAAATAGATGAAGAAAATTGAAAACCATACAAACACCAAAATAACACCCTAAAATTATCGAGTTTAGAGCAAAGGGAAAAATCCAGTCAAGGTGTCATTTTTTACCTTTTTTGAGACTTTAATAAAAATATAAAATCATAGTTATTGATTAAGGATCATAATTTTGAAAATGTGATTGAATTTTTACTACTCTTTGATAAAAAGAGTTGTATCTGGATAAGCGTTGATGTTTACAAAATTTATTATATGTCCAATTTCTAAAACATGAAAAATGAATCCGAAGAATGTTAAAAATTATTTTACTGCATTAACAACTTTTTCTCTTCTCAATATGATATGATGAAGATTGACATCAAAATAAAAAATCTTTCAACTCCTACAAAAATTTCATAAATGTCTTTAAAGACATTGAATCCTTAAGTTTGGTTAAAGTTATCAATTTATTGATTAGTGATGAATATCAAATTAATAATGTATTGCTTTAATATATGTTCTGATTGGTTTTTAGTTCTTGGTACATAATATATAAAAGATTTTGTTGCATTAGTTTCATTTTTGTCTTTTTGAACATTGTTCAAATCCAGAATATTGTCTTAATTATAATTGTAATGTTACAGTGAACCAAAGATGTAAAGAATAAAAAAAGGTATTTATTGTTGTATGGTGTTACTGCATAAATAGCACTGATCAAAATTTTATTCATAATGTCTTCAATATATTTTTGACCCAATATTGATGAAAATAATAATATTAAATGTATGAATTTGTATAATCTGCAGTTATTGAATTTTTACATAAACTATAGATTACCAATAAAACTTCCTTTGATAAAAATTTGCTGTAAACAATTTTGCAAATATTGATATAAATAGAGATTAGAATAAATAAATAATAATGTAACATGAACACTCATTTATATATGAAAAAAATAGAAAAAAGTAATGTTAGCTTTTAAAGGCATCTCCCTAAATTTTATAAAGTAAAACATACTAAAACTACTAGTATGTTGAATAAAATACCAAGGCCTTTTTTTCAAAAAAAGTTTGTCTGGTTATAAGTAAGTATTATGTTTGCTTTACTAAAACAAAATCCTAATTGGTTCTCTGACAAGACTTGTATGAGTGATTTCATTCAAATGCAACATTATATTTTCTGCTTGGAAAATAACTATTAATGTTGAATTTTATAATCAATATACATATTTAAGATTGATTTGTGGTTTTAATTCTGATGGTTATTTTAGAATTTCTTCTCCTTTTTTCTTTTCAAAAACTTTATTTTTTATCTCAATACTGAACATATATATACATTAATATACAAAACTCCAACGTTTCAACTGTTTTATCTCATACAGTCATATATACTTGCATATATATGCAAGTATATATGGGATACCTAAAATACATAAATTAGGTATACCATTAAGACCTATTATTAGTAATGTGGATTCGTATTACGAAAATTTGTCTAAATGGTTATATAATAAAATTTTTAAAAAATATGGTGAAATAAAAAAAGAAAATAATGTAAATAATTCATATGATTTTGTAAGGACTTTAAAAGTTTTTTTAGAGGGAAATAAGTATAAAAATGTGTTTTTTGCTAAACTTGATATATGTAGTATGTACACGAATATTGTACCACATAAGGCATTTGATATAGTATTGAATAGATATATTAAAGATACTAATAAGAGTATAAAAATGGAATGTAATCAATTGAATGATATGTTAAATATTTGTTGTAAAGATGTGGTATTTAAATATGATGAAGTATATTATAGACAATGTAAAGGATTGAGTATGGGGGAATAGTATGAGTGGATTGTTAGCTGCTATATTTATGGATGATTATGAAGATAAATATTTTTGTGTTACAAAATATAAGCCTGTTTTTTGGGTTAGGTATGTTGATGATTATTTTTTAGTGTTCAATGGCAATTATAGAAAATCTGAATGTTTTATAAGGTATATTAATTCAATTGATGATGACATTAGTTTTACTATGGAAAAAGAAAAAAATAATGTAATTACTTATATGGATGTTATAATAAAAAAAGTTATTAAAAATTGTAAGGTTGATATTGAAACTAGTGTATTCAGAAAAGAAACTTTTTATGGTTTGTTAAGTAGTTGGGATTCAGACATTGAATATGAACATAAAATTAATATTATTAATAATAGAATAAACAGAGCAATTAATTTATGTTCTGAAGAAAAATTGTTTATAAAAGAAATTAGTAATATAAAAGAGGAAGGTATAAAAAATAATTATCCAGTTAAAATTATTGATAAATTATGTAATAAAAGAAATATTAAAAAAATAATAAAGAAGAGAAACAATGGGAAAGATGTAAATAATTTTATATATAATAGTTACAATGTTTCTAGAGATACTTTTATGAAGATTAAAAAGATTATAAAAAGTATAAATAATAAATACAAAGGGGAAAGTAGGTTAATTATTAAACCAGTATATAAAAAGAAATTGAATTTGGGAAATTTAATCAATGATACAAAAAATATAGAAACTGACAAAATGAATGGAATATATTTAGTTGAATGTTTAAATTGTAAGAGGGAGGGGGGTAAGGTTTCATATATTGGTACAACTAAGAATAAATTAAAAACTAGACTTAGACAACATTTGTATGACAAAAATTCAAATATTTACATTCATTGTAAAGGTTTAGGTCATAAAGAATTTAGTATTAAAATGTTAGAAAGGGTTAAAAATTACAAGGAAAGGATGGTTAAAGAATTTTTTTATATAAAAAAATATAATCCTACTCTAAATAGAATTAATGGAGTAGATAAGGAATATAAATTACTGTATAATTAAAATAAATGCTTAATGGGTTTAGGTAAATTGTTAGAAGTTTTTTTTGTATATAAAAGAGAGAGAGAGAGGGGGGGGGGGGGAATGTTTAAATTTGTTTTATATTCATTTAAATATATAGTTTAGGAATGTAGTTTTAAGATGGGTTTTAGATAAAATTTAAAGAAAGGGGGAGGTTTTTGGAAATTAGAGTTGGCATTTAAATTTGTATAGAAAGTTTCTTGGATGATTTTAAGATATATTGTAATTGAACAATGTAAATAAAAAAAAAAAAAAAAGAGTAATAAAATATAGCAGTGGGAGAAAGCTGTAAGTAAAATATATTTCTATATGTTTAATATGTTTGTTATTATGTTAATGTAAGAGAAAGTTTTTATGTAATTGAAGTTTATTTGTTGATATGTATTTAATATTGTTGCAGATCCTTGAAAATGACTGTATGAGATAAAACAGTTGAAACGTTGGAGTTTTGTATATTAATGTATATATATGTTCAGTATTGAGATAAAAAATAAAGTTTTTGAAAAGAAAAAAGGAGAAGGATTTTTTATTTGTTGATATTATTGTAGAACATATATATTTTAAAAGAAAAAGTGGATGTACTTTTGCTGTGTTATTATATTTAGAATTTCTGTGATGCATTGAAATTAATATAGACACAAAAATCTATTTTAATGCTATTAAATTATTAGGTAACATCTTTTAAAATAATAACAATAACAACAACAACAACAACAACAACAACAACAACAATAATAATAATAATAATAATAATAATAATAATAATAATAATAATAATAATAATAATAATAATAATAATAATAATAATAATAATAATAATAATAATAATAATAATAATAATAATAATAATAATAATAATAATAATAATAATAATAATAATAATAATAATAATAATAATAATTCAATTCATTTATTTAAGTGCTAAACAACAGCATAAAGCCAATTACAGTTTGCACATACAATAAAAGTGAAAATAAAACATATAACATAAAATGAAAATATAAATGTATACATAATAAAGTAAAATTTAAAAGACAAAATCAAACATAACATTTTAGTTTAACAAGATTGCAAAATTTCTTATAATCAATGTCACACAGATTAAGGTTACTCCCAATTTGATTATATAAAGAGGGTAACCTAAATATAGGAGAAAATTTAAGAATATCAGAATGACATGTTTGAATCCGATATACACAAGTAGACCTAGTATCATAACTCAAAGACCTAATTGAGATAGTTGAAACAATATCTGATAAAATAACCTGTTTATTAACAATTTTATAAAAATATTTTAAATCCCTATACTTTCATCTAGATGAAAGATTAATCATTTTATCCTCCCAAGAAACATATTTGAAAAACTTCTTTGAAATAGACTGCAACAAGTTACATCCTTGCAAAATAACCATATTCAATAATAGAAAGAACCAATGAAAAAAACACTTTCCGTTTAGTATCATTACTGAACTGATAACCATGTCTAAGAATGGCACCCATAACCTTAAAAGCCTTACCAACAATCATTTCAAGATGAGGAACAAAAGATCCATTACAAGAAAACATAATTCCAAGATCTTTTTGGCATTTAACTGAAATAATTTTATGAGAATTGATATAATAACAAAATTGTAAAACTTCAGATTTTTTGGAATAAGAAATAAAGGAACATTTATCAAAATTAACTGTCATATTATTTGACTCACACCAAGCACTAAAGTGATAAATCAATATCCTTCTGAACACAATTGTTCACTGATATAATTCTTCTAAAAATCTTACAGTCATCAGGATAGCTTAACAGAAAAGAATATCTCAAGCAATCCTTAAGATCATTAACGCAAACATTAAACAGCATGGGTGCTAAAATACTACCCTGCGGAACACCTAAATTGCATTCAAAATTAAATGAAACTTTATTATTGAATTTAATATATGCTGTATGACTACACAGAAATGATTGAAACCAATATACAAGTTTATTAGAGAAATCTATTTTATGTAATTTATGAAGTAAGACACTGATCAACTTTATTAAAGGCTTTTGACAAATCAAAATAAATAACATCTAGTCTCTGACGATCTTCAATAGCATGAGCTATATGATCATAAATTGTCAGTAGATTACTATCAATTGATCTATTAAGACTAAAACCATGTTGAGAAGAAGAAATTATCTTACCCACATCTGAAATAATTTTATTATAAATACATCTCTCAAAAATTTGTGCAATGGTATGCAGAACAGAAATCGGTCTATAATTAGAAACACAATCTCGATCACCATTTTTGAAGATTGGAACCATTTTAGCACATTTTAAAACACTAGGAAAAGTACAAATAATAATAATAATAATAATAATAATAATAATAATAATATCACATGATGCTTAAGCACCAATAATGACAAAATGAACTTTGATCCAGAAAACTTTAGCATTAATATCAAGAAACTGATATAAATTGCAAAGAGCAAAAAAATGAAAAGGGTTTGTGGTAATGTTTGAAAATATCTGGTAATAAAGGAGACATTATTTATATAATTCAGCTATAACATGCTAATATCAATAAAAGTATTGTTAATAAAATTCAGAAATGGCTGAGGTCCTTAAAATAATTAGAATAAAAAATGATATTAATATGTGTTATGGATTTAAGATTGATGAAAAGTATTCTCTTCATTTAAATTTAGAAAGTAATCTACTGATGACAATAATAATTTTAATTTAATCAATAACTATTTCTTTATAAGCAATTAATATTCAAAGCTAAAATATTAGTGTGATTTATAAACTGATATTAAGAAAAATACATTTGATATTGCTAGTTATTGGTTTCACAATATGAAAGATTTTAAATATCTTATTGCACTTTAGGATTAAAGATACATTTGACATTTTAATAAGAGTGTTATTGTAATTGCACTGATTTGTTAAGTAAAATAAGATTTGTCTTACAAGAATTCCACTATTTATTTCATAAATAACATTATTGTCTTGAAAAATGTATATAAAATGTCAAGCTTAGAATTTTGAAAATATGATAATTCTATTATAGTCCATTCAATATATTTTTCAGCTGGTCTAAATGGATTGATAATTTTATAGTTTTAAGGTAAATTTTTATTGGATTTATGTAAAGTGTATGAGTAGTAAAAGATCTCCACAAAATTATTTTATATTGAACTTGAGCATGCTTTGTGTTCTTTATAAAAAATCTATATACAGCTTATATTATATAAATTATCTTAATGTTATTTTAAACAAATGCAATATAAAAACTATAAACAAAGAAATACATGACAGCTGCAAATTAATAAAGTTTAGAAGTCCTTTAGGGAACAAAATATAAAAGATAGTATCACAAAAATTTAACTGAATAGAGTAAAGTTTCAATGTTTCTTGTATAAATTTTTTATTAGAATTGGTTTGTCTACTGATTATAAAATTTATTTATTTATTTATTTAAATTTTATTTCTTTCATTGTTTTTTGTAATCATAAAAGTCTATATTTCATTTATATATGATATATATTAATGAAAGAAAAGTAAATCCTTGATTGGCAACAAATAAAAAATATATAGAAATCACATAAATTATATATTGAAAACAACTATTATTTTTACACATCATTTATATAGTTACACACACAAAAATAATGTAATAATATTTATAAATTTATAATAATCAAATATGCAAATTATAATAATCTTTTACAAATTAGACTTTCTGGAATTATTTTAAATAAATTTGCACATAATATCCTCTCATATTAATATAATCCACTAATCAGATCAAAAACTGAATCCACAATTTCTGTGCTAACCTATAAAGTGTAAAACATATTTTGTTCAGTTATCCAAAAGGCTTCCTATAGCTATTCAAAGCATTAATAATAAATATTTGATCGTCTGAAATTATTATCATATTGTGACCATCATCATCATTATGTTTTAAAAAGGAACTTTATTCAGATTAGTAGAACAGGTTATATTAATATTTTTTGTATACGTGTATTTACATTGATGCTCCTTAGGAGTATGTATATTGTGTCTATATAAGTTCTCTACAAGTCTTTACAAATATAAGCTGGTGAGCAATGGATTGTCTGTTATAGGATATAATATTAAATTTATAATGCTTCTGTTAGATTTTTTAATTCCATTGATTTTGTTTGATAATTAATACACATGTATATAGTATACACACACACACACACATATATATATATTATAATAGTTTGATGGTCTTCAGATATTAGTTTTGTAAGCTGACATATGTTTCTACTGGCAACATTGGATATGTAATTGTCATATATCACTTCTTGGATTTTGTGATATCCATTTTCTTGCATTTTCTTTTTGTGTGTATGAATTGATTTGACAAAGGACAGAACTTCTCTGCTTAGAGATTTGAGCATTGTTTTGTGAATGATCAAGTGGCTGCAAAATGTCTGGATGTGCTATTTTATTGTCTCTATTTTTTAATTGTGCTAATTTGTTATGAAATGTTGTTGTGTATTGTCTTGTATTATTGCCAAATACAAATGTGCATCATGTGCACCTGAATTCATAGAGCACAAAAGTTGCTGCATGGACTGTAGGGGTGGATGTTCTGCAGAATGTGCTGATGATATCCTGAAGGAAGATATTTAGTTGTCTGTATGTGTTAGTTATTTCTTGTCGGATGTTTAATGCTAAGCAGTTGTAAAATGGATGTTGTTGAGTTTCTTCTGTTCAGTTGCAGAGTATGCAGAAGGGTTCTATTTTTGTATACAAATGTCTGTCTCTTAGGAAATATGGTATTGATATGGCATATAGATTTAGTCTGGGGAAATCAAAACATTTGGGATCCATGGACCATTTTTAAAAATTTTTAAGCAGCTGTCAGTTGTTTATTCTGATTATCTGGGTGGAAATATCTGGTGAATGTATGTCCTGGGTAGATATCTGCAAATGTGAATATTTTGTAATTGTTTTGCAGTGTTATTTGGGTATGTGTGCTTCTAAACTGGATGATAACTGATAATAGGTAGCAATGGGAAGATGGAGATTTGTCTTTAGGTATTATTTGGATTTGACATTGAAATTCTGGGAAAAGTCTGAGGGTGGCTATTATAAGATTTGCAGTCTTCTGTATTTGAAAAATATGTATGTTGTGTAGCCCCAAGTCATTGTGTATTGTTGGACAATTAATGCAATTTGTAGATAGTTGTCTTTCTATTCCATAAAAGTTTATTGCAATATAAAGAAATTTTTAATGTGAATGCAATGAAGAATTAAATTATGGGAGAATAATAACTAATCTTGGTGATCACCAGTTGATTGCACAATTGAACTTTAGTTTATATATAGAGATATGCTTTTGATAGAGAAGTAGTGATCCATTCTGCTTCATTTTTTAATCTGTTCTGGATGTTTTGCTTCTTTGCATTCATCCCCATGTACAAAGAAAAGTTGAGGAAAGTGTACATAACTTCCTGGTATATAGAAACCAAACAGCAGTCTTATTCTGATTAAATTTTAGATGGTGTGTTGATTGGAAGTCTTGAAGTATTTTTATGGTATTGGTATCTGCTTTCTAGACACAAGGAAGACTGTGGTGTCATCCATATATGCAATGCAGGCTATACATTGTAATGTGCTTGGTATCTGAATGCCTTTGATACTCTGTTGGATTTTGAGTATGAGTGGCTTGGTATAAAAATTAAATAGTAAGTGAGCTGAGTGGAAACCTTGTGATATAAATTGTGTGGGGATGAATGGTGGAGAATTTTTGCCATTGAGCATGATATGGATTTCTCAAATAAATAGTAGGTTTGTGAGAAGATACAGATGAGTTCTTGGGATTGTGGTGTCATCTAGCATGTACATTAATGTATTAATGCCAACAGAGTCAAAATCCACTTCTATATCAAGTTGAACTACAATTGGTCTATATTTTTTCCGGTATTCTCTTATTAGATGTACTGTGGGATCAATTTGTAAGCCACTATAGATCTTAGTTTCTAAATGTTCTAGTATATCAGGTTGTGTGATCTTTATCCATTGTTTTAGCTAGTGTATTTCTGTGATTGAGTTAAGCCCTCCAGTATTAAAAACTGTTATTTTTAACTTCATTAGTGTGATTGGCTGTGAGTTGGTTTCACATAGTGTTGAAATCTGCATGAAGCTTTTGTGTATTCTCTAGAACTTGATGAGCATTTATCAATGGCATGATTACCACCAAACTCCATAGGTATAAAGACCTCTGCCAGGTGGTAAATCATTTCTGTTAGAGTACTGTTTCCATCTGTTTTGGCTCTTTTAGGTTTATTTTTCTTGGACAACCAGGTCTTTTGACTTCAGTTGATGTTGCTTCTATGAGAGGGAGGCATGGAGTTAGTGACTTGATAATATTTGTAGACCTTTTGTTTATAATTACAAGTGGCATGCTTGTTTGTGTGCAGTTACATGTGTCATTGGTTATATCTGGATTTGAGTCTGTCATATTATTGATTGATGATATGACTGATCTTTATGATATATCAAGTAAAATTTGTGTTTGATTTTGATCCATTTGATCAGTGCTTTCATTTATATTATTCAAATCAACTATTGTAGAATCAAGTATATTTGTGTTTTCTTCTGCATGACTGTTTTCAGAAGCTTCATTTGCAAATGATTGTTTTTGTTTTCATGTTGATTGTTAGAGTTGCTAGTGGTGGTCCGTGGATTGTTGCTATCTTCATGTTGGCATTGGATGTGTTGATTATTTGCTGGATAAACCTATATAAGTTGGCTGTCCATACAATGTGTGGCTAGGTGATCACACACTTCTTACATGCATAACATTGTGGTTTTAAACCTCATATTAAAGAGGCACAGCATACCTCCTGATCTGCAATCTGGGTTGGTATGGATTCTGGATCAATGTCTTTGTGTGATTTTAACCTAAAATCATGACTATTGCTATATATTGATATTGGTGTGACTTTGATGTATACTGGTTGAAGTGCTATTACTTTACCAAATGGCTCCATCATTTGTTGTAAGTCTTATTTTTAATTATTCCTGTAATGTTATTTCAATGATCTTGATCAACTATAGCAATTGCATAATTGCCTAATATTTTGATTTAGTTCTGAAATTGGTTCTTTTGATTAACATCAAAAAACTTGATAGTGAGATATCTGGAATTTGGGTGGTCTGCGATTTTTACGATTGTTTCCTGCAGTTTGTTTTCAGTTATTGCTTGATATAATGAGTAAGGAAAATGATACAGTAATATATTTGTGTCTGTGGTGAATATTACTATTGAATGTGGGAAGAAAAATCTTTTAAACAATGTATATAGTCCCCTTGGGGGAGGTGGGAGTTGGTTAATCTGAATTTTTAAGTCTGTTTTATGTCATCAGATTTGTTTTCTAAATCTTAAGACTGTTTTATTATTTATTGTAGTTGGATTATTTTTAAGCTAATTGCGTGCAAGTCAATGGTTTCATACAATTTAACTGTGTCTAAATTTTTATGCATTGTAGAGGTGATATTAATGCCAACTACTTGATCATGTAATTCTATTGTCTCTATTTTTTTCTTTACTCCAGTAATGTTAGGGTTTTTTATGATAATATTCTCTACTAAGTTTATAATTTTCATTAACTATTGTTTAAAAAAAGTTTCTTTTTGTTTTCTCAAACTATATATATTAGTTTACTTTTATATCATGGTATTATTTTTAGTTTTTAGGGGCTTGAGCCCCAACTACTTTAGTATTACCTACTGGCAATATCAAGATTTTCTGTGGTATGTAGAAGCAGCAGCAGTAGTAGTAGTAGTAATAGTAATAGTAGTGGTAGTAATAGCAGTAGTAGTATTACTTATTATTATTATTATTATTATTATTATTATATATTTTAATAATATTGATATATTTTTAGTAGATCTGAAGACATTTGTTGAGAAAACAACAATTACTTTATCAAATATTTAAATTGTAATGTATTTCTTTAAATGGTTTTATTAACTGTTGAAATATTAATCAATTAATTGATTATTATTATTATTATTATTATTATTATTATTATTATTATCATCATCATCATCATTATTATTATTATTATTATTATTATTATTATTGTTGTTGTATTATTATTATTATCTGTTTCAGAAGCAGTCAATTTGGGTTGTGCATTAAGCTAACATGCTCAGATAATGTGAAACATCGTTAGGTTAGACTCATAATGTACAAATTGTTTTATGTAATTATATGTTGATTAATATGAATAAAAAACTTTGGCATTTAAGAAAACTTTTCATTTTGATTATTTACTGCATTTTGTCATCTACTGATAGGGTTTGAAAATACAACTTAACCATTTCTGTTAGGAAGGGGTTTCTGACAGAGATATTTTAAGTGCTGGCTCTGGCTAAGCATTTATCATAAAGCTTGTAGAGGAATTGGCAATCCTCATTGTTTATAACTTACAAGCTTAAGAGATAGTGTCATGTGATCTATGACTCTAATTTTGACTATTTATACTTTTATTTAATGTTTTATGAAAAAAGTTAATTTTTAATAACATCAAGCAAACTGAAAAAAAAAAGCTATTTTTTTTCTAAAATAAATAATAATAACAGCAACAACTACATAAATAATAGGAGCTATAACAACTATGTTTTTTTTTAAAAGACAGTTATATTTATAGTTGCTGTTTAAAATAAAAAAAAGTAAACAAAATTAAAGTTTATAAGTTTAATTAAACACAAGTATTATGTGATATTCCAAGAGTCAGTCAATCTGACAAATGATTGATTATTAGGTCGAAACCTACAATGTAGAAACAAGAAAAAAAAGTTGAAAACCACAATGGTTAAGACAAAATAGATTTGCGGATTTTTTTTAAAAAAATAAAATTCTAATAAGATGAAAATAACTTGCAGTAAAATCTAAGATTCTAGTCAATACAAGATTGATAGTGAGCATTAATGTCACAGCGACAGATTGCTCTAATATAACATCAAATTGTTTGTGACTTCCAGTCGAATCTAATAAATATGATAATTACGAGGCGAAGATTTTATTTGGGACAACCCAGATCTATTTTTTTTAACTTTATCAGAAAAAAAGAAGAAAAACTTTTAAATTATTTAACTTAAAGTTTATTTTATAATTTTAAAAAAAAATTAAATTTAAACTATTTTTTTTTTTTAGCAATTGGTGTTTTTCTAGTGTTTATTATTGTTATTTTTACTAAGCCACAACAAAAAATTTATAGCATATAAATCGAAACATATATAAATTATTTTATTTTGCTCATATATTTAGTAAATGATGAAGAAAACTGTTATGTTACATTAAATTATGAACAACAACAAAAACAACAACAACAACAATAACAACAACAATAATAATAATAATATATAATAATAATAATAGTAATAATAATAAAGCATCTTTAAAATTAATGTTTAACAGGTATTATTAAAAAGGTTAGCTTCTAGGGTGTTCATGTGATGTTATGAACAGAGAAGAATATGCATCAATTGGAATAATTACTCGCAATCGGGTCACGAGATTGAAAGGGAGGCGGTATCTCTCAAAGTTTATATAATTAAAAATTGTATTATATATATATATATCCCATTATTTCAAAAATTACAGTAATTGGAAACATCCTACATCAAGCACTAATGAAATATTTTGTACGAGTTTGTATTATCAGTTATTCTTTATACAGTGCTGAATTGACTAATAGCATTGCTGTCTCTGCCAATACTCTTGCTGACTAAATGAATACTCACAATTTTTGGGCCAGCATAATTTTTGTAACACATATTTTTATATTTTGCTTTTGTGCAGAAGACAACTTATACATTCTGCACAATTGCAAAAAATAATGATAAACAATATGTTTGTTACCTTAAAAAATATATATGTTGGCCAAATAATTTATTAACAATTATTTTATTAAATTGTGAATTGCATTATTTGCATATGTGTGAATTATTTCTATAGCAAGATAACTAATTTTAATATAGTTTAATTACATTATAACTAGTAACTTTTTTTACACAATACAAAAAAAAAAATCAGTTGTTTAATTAATTGCTTTCAAACCTTAAATATTATTTTTAAAATATAAAACTCTAAGCTGCTAATTTATATTATTTGTAATTTTTCAATACTTTTTAATTAATAGAAGATTATGAAAATATTTTTGATTATTTTAATGAAAATTTAAAAAGTTTAAATCAATTTAATAATATTTATTTTCAATTATTTTCTACTTTTTTTTTCACGTGTCAAAGCATCTGCAAGGAAGTGAACCCGCAAACCCAGGACAACTGCTTGTAAGGCAGCTGAGCTGACCACTCGGCCACCAATGCTTGAATATTTACTTCTGTGAAGAAATTTTAACATTCTAACTACTTTTTCATAAGATGTGAAACTGAAGAGGGTGTAAAACTTTGTAAGCATAAAATCCAAATGATAAGATGATATCTGACAACTATAAATAATGAAGACAATAAAGAAGCAATAGACAACAATGTTGGAACAGAAACTACAGCATCAACCAGTTTGAGAACTATGAACCCGAAGAAAAAGAATTATTGATGTGTGGAGAACCTTCCAAAAATGAAATAGCAATACTGAAATCATTGCCAAGGCAGAGCAATGACTTCCAGCATCCAACAAGGACCAGAAATCCTCCTGTTAATCTCAGTCTATGTTAGGTGAAGGACCATACTTTTGGAGTAAGGGAGGAGTGTAGTGTTCAAGGTCAAACAAGAAATATATATGTATGTGCAACAATATATAAAAAAGACAATAAATATATAACACGGTTTTAGGTCATAGAGTTACATATCTGGCCTTACAAGGGCAGAGAACTTTAAAAAATGCCATATATGATAAGGTATATAAAAAACACCATATTTGGTAAAGTGTATAAAGATTCCAGAAGTTTTGAGAAGTATATATGTAAACTCCCAGAACCTGGTATATGGGTTCTGGTATTAATGTAGTTGAGTTTCCTTCCTTTGTAAGTCAAAAAGCAGGACTAGGGTTTATTAAGTGCAGATCACCATGACCTTTTATTATTTTATTGTACCTTAAATAGACTATGTACACTTGTCAATATATGTTATTTAAATAAAAGTATTAGCTTACCATCTCAATTTTGCTTTTGTCAATTATTTACTTGCTTTTCATGGGATACAACAGTTTAATTATATATATATATAAGGTATGTTATATTGCATGAAAAGAAAGTATAATATCTGATAAAAGGACAAAATCGTTAGTGCAATCAACAAAAAACAATACTGATAGGATGTAAAAATTACAAAACAATTACAATCAAAACATTTAAGATCACATCTTACTAATATCTTGTGAAACATTAAAGTCTCAAGAAGAACAAAATCTTTATTTAAATAATAAAAAAAAATCATTCTATAATCATCAAGCAAGTTTATTCAACAGACAAGTTCTTTAATTTATCAAAAGTATTAGATTTATATAATTCTTACCTTTATAATAGAGTTTTTCAATTTTTGTAGTGGCTTCATTAGATTGAATACCAAGAGCAACAGTATCTCCAATATTAATAGTACTATGATAAAAAGATTCCGGCTATAAACATAAAAACAAAAATACATTCACTATTTTATTATAATAAAAAAGTTGCAAGATAGTTAGAAAGCTAGATAGAAAAATAGTAGAAAAGAAAAAAAAGCATGAATAATAATGACTAATGTTTTAAAATAATAAAGTTGTCAAACACTTGAAAAAATTTAAGACAGAGACTGATATAAATGATTATACATTGCATGATAATTTAAAATTTGTTACAATCTTGAAGGAGTGCATAGAAAATCTAAAATATTGTAACATTTGTCAAATTATTATACACAGATATTACATATAAAAATAAAAAAGTGCTGAAAGTAAGTAACATTCAAGATTTTTGAAACGACTATGGTGGGAAAGGGCAGAACCATTATTTGTAGCAAAATTTGCCTCAAGAGATTAATCTCACATCATTTTTATATATTCTTCAAATTCATAAAACAAAACTAGAATTGTTGGTGGTCAAGTGGTCAGCCAGCTGCCTTACAAGCAGTTGTCCTGGGTTAGCAGATTTGCTTCCTGGCTGATGGTATGACACATGAAAAAAAAACTAGAAATAAATATAAATAACCTCAAAAATTATATTAAATTCTCACAACTTCTATGTTATGCAGATTATTACAAAATGTTCAGGTTGTTCTAATAATGATTGTACTTTACTTCAAATAGATATAGATAATTTTCTATGAAAATAATTATTTAAATGTAAATATGAATGAGTGCTTCTGTTTCTCTTACTCTATGAAATCTGAAACCTTAAAATTTTCCTACTATATCTATTGCTCTAAAATCATAAACCATAGCAAATGATTATCAAAAAGATGTAAGAATAATATTTTTCAATAATAGTTATTTCCATTATCACATTAATTTTTATGGTGAACAGAGCCCTCAAAATTACAGGAGCTATTTATAGATATGGAAAAGCATTTAATAAATGTACAAAAATCAAACTTGTTATATCTATAGTATTCCCCATCTTGGAGTATAAATCAATTATATGGAATCTCAATTCAAGACAGATATAAAAATTCCAATCTATTTTTGACAAATTTTTAAAATTAATTGATCTAAAAAATAATTAATGTTCCATATTATTACTGAGATGGAAAATGAGAGATCTTAAATTTCTAGATAAAATTATTTTCTCAAAATATTTCTGCATCTAACTTGTTCATTGTTCTCTAAGTTAAATATCAAAAAAGAGCTTTACAATATATGTACTTACAATATTTTTGAACTTAAAATGTGTAAGCCTAATATATTAAAATTCTCTCCTTTACTTCATTTATCCAGAACTTATAATAAAGTCTTTGCAAATAAAGACATTTTTTATTTAGATTTTAAACAATTTACTCAAGCCATCTTTAAAAAAACTATTATTTTTAGCCCAATTTGGTATATTATATTTTTACTTATTTGTCAATTTAATTCTCCTTTTATTTGTTTCTATTATTTTATGGATTGTTTAAAATGTTAATCTATAATTGCATATATTAATTAACTTACTGTGCAATCTATAATTGGATTAATGCTGTATCTACATTAAACAAAAATTTGAATTATTATTATCATCATCATTATTATTATGATAATTGTTATAATGTGGAAGTAGTGAAAATTCGCATTGTGCTATATATAAACTAACTGTCACTAAATATAATATGTAGAATGAGCCACCCACACTTTAACTTTGATCATATATAAACATATGATATACTGGCATACTTTCATACAGAGCATGATTTATATATACAACAATAATTTCAAGACAATTATAAGCTATTCTAAGATTAGAATAACACTTCTTATTAAATTAGTTTTCAGTTAACAGATATAAATACAACTTTACAATAGTCTGAATTAGATAAAATAATGAATAAGAACTGGAAATCCCCAAAAAGCTTTATGTAATGTAACTCAATAAACATAAAATGTCGAATGAGTCACGTATACTTTTGCTTTGATCATATATAAGAGTACTATTTATTGACATATTTACATGCAGAGTATGATTTATATATACTAACATAATTTTAAAATAACTATAAGCTATTTGTTGTCTTAAAATTATGTTAGTATTTATAAATCACACTCGGAATGTAAATATGTCAATAAATGGTATGCTTATATACAATAAAAGCTAAGAGTAGATAGTCTTTTTTTACAATTTATGTTTACTTACAGTTCATTTACATATAGCTTGCTAGGGCTTTTCAATACTTCTGCATCATTTCATCTAGTTCAGGCTATTAAAAAATTATATTTATGTAATTGTGTCCAAAATCTAATGGAATCTAATAATAAACTATCATTGTTAATGATACTCAGCAAAATTTGGTACAGTAGTAAAGTAACATATTCTAAAAATCAAGATCTGTGGATCACAGTCAGTCATAACTATGAGTGCTTAAACTTTTCATAACTGCTGAACAATAAACTCTCTCCTCCTCTTCCTTCTTTTTTCTTCTTGTTAGTATTATTATGTTTTAACAATAATCTTTATTAATATATTGGGTTGCATAGCATTACATAACTTTGATTGTAAGGGTTATCAGTGAAATCATATTGTACAGGTTTTATATTGATTAATTGTAAAGGTTACATTATTCAGGTTTAAAGGTATATTTTTTACAAATACTACTACTAATTTTGGATATCAAGATTGATATCAAATCTAATCATTAAAGTCTTAAAAGAACAGTTCAATATAAAATTCAACTTCATAGTCAGATAGATCTGACCTAAGATTGTAAAATCTGGCATCATAGTGGAAGTGATTTACATTCACTAAATTAATCTTGATTATTGTTCTTTTAATTGTCCATCTTGGTGTGCAATAGGGATGTAACTAACAATCCATATGACATGAAATCAAACTATGGGTGTTGTACAAAAAAGAAAATCAATTCAGAGTAGAATTACATTTGGGTACAACTGGTGGATTGTAATAAATGGGGAGTAAATTCTGTAGTCTGGTGGTAAATTGCATTGAAGGCAGTTAGTGAAGGTGAACTATGTTGAGAGTAATGGATGACTATTGAATGCCATTGAATGTGGTTATTGTTGGACTATAACCTTTTATAGATTTGATGGTTGCTTTAGTAGTGACCAGGTGGCAGTAAAAATGTGTAAGGGTGCAGTATTGTTGTCCTAGGTCTTGATTTGTTGGAGTGTATAGATGAATGTAGGTTGGCTTCTGGTGTTGTTGCCAATGGTGAAGATGTAATAAGTGCATCAGAAGGCATACAGGGTGAAAGTTGTTGCATGTGCTGTGGAGGTGTGTGTGTATTGAATAAGTTGTTTGTATGTATTTAGCATGATAATCATGATTTGGTTGAGAGCTTGACACTGTTGGAAGAGAGTGTTGTTCAGTTTTCTCTGCCACATGACATAAGGTACAAAATGGATTCATAGTTTTATATAAATGGAGATACCAGAGAAAATATTAACAATAGATGTAGGTTAAGATGAACTAGGAATTCAAAAAATTTAGCCTCCAGGAATTATCTTCTCAAGGAATGGAGTAGCTGCTGATTATTGAGACCAAGCATGGGAAAAGAAAAATCATTGTTGACTTTCAGACATAGTATGGAATATGCTTGCCAGTATGTGTATTTATTAGGCATGGGTAATGCTGATTGACTGGATGGTAATAGGATTGATTAGTAAAGTGTGGTGAGAAATGAATCTGATAGAGAGGAAGGTCTATCAGTAGGGATTACTTGTAACAGCAATTGTAGTGCTAGGAACTTTTGAACAATAGATGCAATTGAATTTATGGCTTTTTGGATAAAGAACACTTGATACTGTGGAGGCACAGACCATGTATTAATGGGAGGGCAACTAAATCTCTTAGCTAAGATCATTTGAATTGGTTGTTTAAAAAAAGCTGTATACTTTTTAATTACATATATATACTTTAAAAATAGATATTTAAAGATTTTTTTTTAAAATCATATAATATATTTAAATGTTTGATGCGTTGAAAAACCATTTGTTACAAGAGAAATAAAAAAAAAGACAAATCTAAGGATAAGTTATAATCAGCAGAATTCACAAACAGCTGGCAAAGATTTAAAACAATATAACCACAGCTTGGCTTTTTTTTATTGATTTTTATGCGTTCATCATCAATGACCACGAAGGAGATTGAGCACAAAATGCAAGATATCATTATTTGTGGAATAAGCTTAGTTTATTGATTTGTACGGATTTTTGGTTTAGAATGGAAGCAATAAATTAAAACAAACCATAAAAACATTAGTTTTAGGGGGGAGGGGGTATTTAAAATTCCAAAAATCTTTTTATACTTTATAAGGTATTATCTAAAAAAATAAAATACCTTCCTAAAGAGAGATTATAGATATAAGTAAATATCTGTGAACATATATGTATAATATTAAAATACTGCAACAGGGAAGAAAAATAAAATATAATTAAATAAACAATGTATATTTTCAACGCACGTCATAATTATGCCTTATCAAGCAAATACACAATAACAAAAAAAAACAACAGTATTTTTCTAGAATAAAAACAACAGTTTTTTATCGTTAAAATTAAAAAAACAAACAAACATGTTTACTAACTTGAAAGCTATTGGCTCTCTAATTCATTATGTGTTCAAGTTAGTAAAAAGGTATCAGAGTGGGCGCGTACGAATATATTTGTGCTAAAGATATGTTATTAAATACCTTATTAAATATCGCGTTTGTTTAATATGTTTTTCACTTATTCACTTTCTAAGAAAAAAAAAAGACAGCCGGGTTTAAAAAAAATTAAAAAGTTGTACTTGTCATTATATACTATTTATTGTTTTATTATGTTTTTTTAAATATATGTCTATTGAAAGATATAACTAAACAAAGTCTTATTTAACTTTTTTTAAAATGCAAGTCAATTTTAAAGCATAAATAGGTCTATGGTAGCTAAAAATTAATAAAGAATGTTTAGGAGATATATAAGATCTCCAACAACTTATCTTTAAAAGTTAAATTTATGTAATTATATAAAATATACTGTCAAATATTTAGCAATGATAGATAATCATAATGTTTATAAAGAATATTAAAATTTCATGGAATAAAATATTTATTTATTTTTAATTTTTAAAAGTAAAGTTCTTTTTTTGTTTTCTCGTTTGTTTAGTTGTTTGATAAACCTGATTATGATACATATCCAAGATATACTCGGTTTATTTAATTATATTTTATATTTATTCTTTGTTGCGCTACTTAGTATTATTTATAATAATGGCAGAGGTTCAATCTATTATATACATATGTATAAATTAAAGAATGCATAAAGCCAGATGAAATTCATACAGTAATAGAATACAATCAACTACTACAGTTTGAATCAAACTATCTGTGTTTGAAAATCCAAGCTTAGGATGCTTTGATTTAGATTTGAAATTTTAAACACAGTTGTGTGATTGAAATTGTAGCAGTTGGTTGTATTCTATTAATATATCACTCACAATAAAAATACTAAACATAACGGTAATTAACCGAAAGTACTTCGGATTGAAAGATTGTATATAATAATAAATTATCATTATATTTATCATTTTTATTGTGATTATAATAGTTTTTAATTAAAGGACATTTTATTTGTATTATATATATATAATATTAAACTAGTATTGTTGTGACGTTTAAATTAGTTGGTTTTATTTTTTTTATCTTTGTTTTGAAAAAGTTCAGATAAAGAAACCTTTTATTTTTTGTCGAAATAAAAGACTGTTATTTTTCTGACAGATTTTAGAGCATATTTTGATTAAAACTGTAATGTATGCCCTAAATTATTGACAATATTTACATTATCTTTGAAAACTATAAATAATGCGTCGTTGTTGAATTTTTATGAAACATTTATTTAAATATCAAAAAATAAAACAAAATAGAGAAAATCACTGATGCATCTATATCTACATCAACTCACATATTTTCAATTATGCTGAAGTTAGCATTCAGTGTAAAAGAAGACATTTTTACATTAGCATGTTAGATGATTAATACACTAATCTACAATGATCTTAAAATATATCCTTATCTCAAACATATTATTAAAAATAATGATTCTTTCATTAGAAGAAACTGTTGTTCAAACTAACTTTCAACAACTGTTTACAATAAAAAATTTTACTTGTGTTCTGACTTGGTCATATTAGTGATGTATCTAGCAATCTTAAAACGTGAGTTGTTGAGATAAAAAAAATAAAACTTAACTGGTTCTTGAAATGATTATATTATGTATACATTAACATTATCCAGAAATTATAAATTACAAAATTCACATTTATTGAGTAATTTCAGATAAGCAAGAAGTTACAAAAAATATACACAAAGTTATAATATTCGTGGAACACTCATTAATAAAAACACATGAATGTCACAAATCAAATCAAAATTATTAGTTTAAATACTTCATACTATTTCTCTCATCTTTTACTAATATGCTGTTTAAAAGTAAGAGCCCGTAGTAGCACTATTTGATTGTATGTTTAATTCTTATAATCTTGTTTTTAGATTGCTTCAAAGAATCTTTTCAGAAAAATAAATAGGTAAATTGAAATCACGTTTTGTCTAATTTAATAATAGTATATATTGTAATTTGCCTAAAATATATCCACACCATTATTTTGCCTTGCCTTAAATAAAATTATAATTAAAAAAAAGATGTTTGGACAATTATTTATTCTAATTACTCTAGAGCTGTCTATTGGAAACTTGAGCAATTAATGAACATTCAGTGTTAACTCTTCCACATCAAACACTAAACAGTGACATATGGTTCTCTTTGGTGAATACTTACAAACTTACAAAGATTAATATCTCTTTCATACAATAAGATGACAACTTAAAAATCAAACACCTCAAAGTTTTTAACATTAGATAGATAAATGGATATCTTAGTTAGCCCAGTTTTTTATTAATGGCACAAAGTAGTCTGGTGATATGAATTTAATACCATTTATATATAGTATCAACTGTTAACCCAATCTTACAATAGACAGTTCAGAATTAGAACATACGAATAGATTACTATTTCTGAAATTATATATTTATTGGAATTTTTAAAAAAATATTTGAATCAGTTACAAGATATTTTTTTAAAAAAATCTTGTTTTTGTAATACCTTTTAGTAAATAGCTTAATATATCAGTTAACTTTTTAATTCTTGTCTCAGATATAGTTTTTTATTATTTTTCATAAGTAGACAACCTATTTTCTTTTCATTTTTTATTAATATTATTAAAATAGTAAAATTATTTTACAATATATTTTCACAATTTTAACATTTATCTAAACATTATATCATAGATATTAACAACTTGCACTAATAAATTCTGTAGTTATGTTCTTCCTAATAAAACTAGTTTGTTATACATTGTAGATACATGAATTATGGCTATATTTTGTATCAAGAACCTTTCCCCCTCATATTCAATTGTATATAACAAATAATAGCTTACTGATTAGAATTGAAAACATATTGTTTATTAAATTGCAAGTGTAGAGTATTTTTCAACATGCATATATATATAACATGTTTTTTAGTATGTATACTATGCATATGTAAACAAAATTATATAAAACTAATAATATTATAGTTATTAATAAGAAATTGAGAGAACACACATATTTTACTGAGTGTGTATTCATTCATAAAATCAATAATGAAATATCTCACTTTCATCATTATTATATATAGTCTGCAATATTCCTTTATTTTCAATGACCCTTTTCTCTTATAGAAACATAATAAACTAGTCTTTTTATTTGAAAATTTTAACTTTCTAATTAATGTTTATATATCAATATTAACTTTTAAGTATGTTCTAAAATTTTGTAAAACTTAGCAATTACTGTTAGAAAAGACTTTATTACACACATCAAATTTGGAAAGGATAACAAAAAAAGAATAAAATATATGTGTTTTCAATATAAACTGAAGATATTGTATTAACCTTTCCGAGGATCACTTCATTATTGGCCAAGTGAGGTAAAACTCTGAAACTTTTAATTGGTCAATTGACAAACTCTTTGATAGAAATATTTTCATCTTTTAATATATATTAATTTTAGTTTCGTTTTCAAAAAGTATATTAATTATTTGTAATGTTAGGAAAGTAAACGAATGTTTTTTCAAAAATATATTTTTATTTGTATTTTATAGAAATATTCAAAAGCGGAAAATCAAAGAAAATATTACGAGCAAATTACAAGCAATGCAAATGTCATTTGTATTCCCTCACAGATTTACATTAAGGAATTTTTAAAGATTTTTTTAGTAAAATCTTAGCGCTTTTCTAAAAATAATTATATTTTCAGCATATTTTAACCAAAATACATTATAATATGTAAATAAATGCCAGAAAAATATTCTAAAACATTAATCTTTGTTTGAAAATTAAATAAACAGCTTGGGGAAATCTAAACTCTTGACAGGATGTCAAAATTATTGCTATCGCTGGTTTCTTTTTCAATTTCCAATCATGTAAAGTATACAATTTTTTAATAAAACCTTACTACTTTTGTAAAATAACTATATTTTCAGCAGATTTTATGAAAATAATTTATAATATGTACAAAAAATAAAAAAAAAAACACTCTAAAACATATATTTTCATTTTCAGTAGTGAAAAAATATTTATCGGAATCATCAGCCAATAAGCATCGAGAATGGATGGCTCAACCAATTAGCATTGGCCTTCTTCTTTTGTTCAACTTAAAACCCTCCTAGTATTAATTTTTTACTTGTAAAATAATTCAAGAGAGGGCAGCATCTTACAGGACTTTTTTTAAACTTTCCAATGAGTATAAATATGTCACCATAGCTCAAAAATGCCCAATTTAAAGCGATCCAAAGCCTTTGATGCAACAGTGCATTGAACCCCATTGAAAGGTTAATATATATAATCATGTACAGAGTGCTGAGAAAAAAAAATGGCTACTGACATATAAAATTTATTTACAAATTATTTTTTTTTAAAAATGTGATCGCAAATAATGCTTAGAAAAGGAAAAATGGCTACTGCATGTCATAAAAATTATAAATTTTAATTGTTTTTTGGTTGGTTTATTTACATTTTTCTTTGGATAATGTACAATTAATGTCATGTAATTAGATGCAGTGTAGATCAAGGCTTCAATGTATTAAATTAAGTCTATGATTTTTTTATTTTATTTCTTAATATCTTTCAATTATCCTAGCTTCAAGCTCACTAATTTTGGGTTATTTTTTTAGCTTTATTGTTCTTTTATAAATACTTTATCTTATTAAGCAATTAAATCATTTATTTCTTTTCTAAATCAAAGCTCTTCTTGCTATTTTATTTTTCCTATCAAATAATGTCTCAAAAGTATTTCATTTTATTTTAATAATGATTTTTATTTTTGCAAAGAATTCCTCATCTTTTTCTATTGCTATTTTTTTCATACTCTCAGTTTTAGTAATTAAATTGTAATTAGAACTTATCCAGTACCACACACATTCATTTTTAAATGGCATTCTAAAACTATTTTGTGTTCATCATTTAAATCCTGCTTATTTTTTTAATGCAATATTTATTCTCATTTCATTCTGATCTATAAAAATTATCAACAATCTTTTCTATTTTTATTTTAACATTTCATCTATATTTTTAATCATATAAATAATATTAGTTCATTTCTAATGACTACATATCCTTATATTTGTTCTCTCTCTCTCATCAATATTAACACCATTATGCAGTAAAACAATTCTTAGAAAATTAAAAAAATATCCACTATCATTAATAAGTGTCTACCATTTCATCTAAAAATGTTTTTTTTTTCTTATTTTGTTTTACTTTTAATATAATAACAATTCAAATAGTTTTACAGTTAGTTTATAAATAAAATCTTTCAGGTCTTCACTATTATTAGTCATATTGTTTTAATATTATTTTATATTTGCTATTTATTCATTTTTGGAAAATAATTTAAATTAGTAGATGTAATTGGACATCCTTGTGCAATTTACAAAATCCAATATGAGATAATGATGTGTTTGTGTATATATATTGTACCAGTCCATACTCCCTGTGGAATTCTTTTCCTAATCTTGCACTGAGCATGACGTGACCAAGATTCAACAGGTAAAGAAATGGATATCAATCTAGCCGATTGTCTGTACTCATGTATATTGGTACTTCCAGCTAAATTGATAGAAAGAGTGAATTGACAGGACTCTTCCAGTTAAAAACACCCTTTAGTTGATATCTTATTTGAATGCCCGAATATTTAGAACAATGGCAAGTACACACCTTTGAAAAATCTATTTACAAAATAGACTTTTGTGTGCCACTTCTAGAAAAGAATCAAAAAATGAATTTTTCACCCTCCTAGAAGGATGTGCAATACCATATGTTCAGCGAAGCATAAGAATAAGATTTAACACCCCGGTAGAGCGATATGCCTTTGTGGCTAGCTCAGTCACTCTACAATCTAGGGTCTTCAAATGGGTAAGTTAAATGATTATTACCGGTATGTGGTTGATAAGGAAAGAATACATTTTGATCAATATAAATAATAATAATACAAAAACGAAACAAGTTTAATAATATGATTACATATTTATTTAATCCCAAATATCCACCACCGTTTCGTACTAATAATGATATAATAATAAAAAAATACTAAATAATAAAATACAATAAAATACAATTTTAAAATACAATTTTAAATAAGAAAAATAATAAATCCCTAAAGCTATTTACAATGTTTATAAGTAATGGAAGTGGTCTGAGCTCTTTTTACCCAATAGAAATAAATTTTACTTTGTGTGATTTGATATACAGATATGAGATTTTCAGTCATACAGGCATACGCTTTTACTGATAACTTTAAAACCTTTTTATTGATAGCAAATAAAAAAAAAAAAGACAACTATGCATATGTATATTTGCAATATGAGATATTTCCTAATTTCATACTTTTCAACAAGTCAACAAGGTTGCATTGGCTCAGATACTATATCGTACTCACCATAAGGTACCATATCTATTTCCCTCTTGCTATAGATAAATTCCTGTACATGTATATACGTGCATCACAATTGTACACTTACTATTACTTTACATATAAAGTTATTAGAGTACTTGCTTATAGGGAATCTATAATAGATCAATCCCTTCTTGCACGCATCATAAGGTGCAGCAGTAACAAAAAAAAAAATAACTTAAAAAGAATATATGGTTAAATATTTTTAGATATTCAGCATGAGATATCGTATTTACCGAATATTATAAGCGTATGTACGCATATACATACATGTATATCCATATATGATGAATTCCAGGAGTAACAACAAGAGGAAAATGAATAGCAACAACAACAAAAAAATCTCATTGCAATCTTTGTTGAAAATACTAGAATTTGAAATAGAAAAATTGACTCAAAGGATTTAAGTAAAAGCTTTATCATTTATACCCATAATAACCATAAATTCATATACATATGTGAGAGACTCTCTCTCTTTTTTAAATGATTAATAATAATAACAAAAAATAATATATCTAATCGGAAATATCAAAGTTAATTATTTCAATATTAATAAATATCTTAAAATAAACTTATATCTGTGTCTTCATTCTTCTCCTCTGGGCTCTTGAGTGGGCTTCAAGTTAACTGGCTGTGTGGTGAAGATTTCATCCATTTAGCAAGGTGGCATTTGTCATCATCATGGGCGGCTGGAAATAGCATGGTCACATCTTGGTGGCTTGGGACAAAAGGGTGGTGCACTGGCTAGTTGTCTACCCCACGGTCATTTTGCTGGAATCTCTAGTATATTGCTTCATATCTTTTTTTTTTATATAATAATAATTAGGATTATTAATAAATTTTCATAAGCTGTCTCCAATAGTTACTCGAATCCACAAAGACAAGAGTTCTTAAAAGAACTGTATAATGGATTTGTTCTTAAGAATGTCACTAATAGTCCTATTCGTAAATGAATCTCTAAGTAGCTGGTTGCTTGGAGAATTCTGGAGCCACAAAAAAGAATGACTTGCCCAGAATGGCTGCCAAAGAAAGAAAAAAATCCCACAGCACTATCAATCCCACTAATATGAACCAATTCAGATATCCCTCTGAGAAGAATGAATCAGCCAATCCTTTTAATTTAGCTTATCACTTAGATTGCAAACATTCCTTTATATTTTTCTGATTAAATTCTACATTTTAAGTTTGACATCCATCTTGAATAACCCAGACCACTTGTTACAAAATCAATTCAAAAGAATTTTTTTAAAAGAGATAACAGTTTAATTATAGCATTATCAAACCTTTTGCTTTTGATCAGATTTTTGCAAAAGCAATTAACATTACTTGCTTATGGAATAAAATTACAATCTTTAGAAAAGTAATTAAAAAAAATATACAAGTATGTTGGAAAAAAAAGAAAATACATATAATGACATATCATAAAAAATATAGAAAAAGGAAAAACAAAAATAAAAAAATACATGAGTTTATTATACGTGTACAATATTTAAATTTGTGTGTGTGTGGGTATTCTACTGCTCAGACCGAACCTCCATTATTAATCTAGCACATTTTTATATTTGTTGTGCTTAATACAGACTTTGTGTAAGGCCATAATGCCTAAAGTTAAACTTGAGACCTATTATCATCATATATTGCAGCCAAAAATGTATTATAATTTCTCCCTGTTCCAATTTATAGTAATTCTTACATATGCAAAAAATAAAAAAATAACCTATCATAATAAAAGACTTATTTAAGTAAAAATTTAAACAGATATCTTGGGCAGAAATTTGAATGTGTTATTCTTTGCATATATGCATATGACTAGATAAACTGGAAAATTGTATACACCAAATATTTGCTAGTCTTTAATATATGTTGATTTAATTTATAATATATATATATATATTTTATTGAAATACAATTAAATACTCAACATATATATTGTTGACTGCTGAGCTCAGGCTAGTGAAATGGCCTTCAGATATGAAAATTATCAGTGGAATATTGATTAAGCAGTGTCCATGTAAGTTAATCTGCAGCTGCCTTATAGAATATGATGTTAGTTCTTTAAAGGCAAGGTACTATTCCTGATATAAATAGATATCTATTTCATCATTTATCTTTCAAACAAGTTAGAGGTAGATAAGGCTCAGCAACCATGAACCTCTCAAACAATTAGTTAACTCCTTATAATAGATGTAACAATAGAATTAAGTGTTTGTGCAGTCACATTCATTTGTTCTTTAACTATAAATACAACATTTCTGACTCCATTTATCTCTTACTTTTTTGACTCAAGACTTAAGAATTAAGAAAGTAATTACAAGGACAGAATTATTACGATTTCTGCATAAAATATAAGGAAACATACCACTAAGGTAAAATATTATTAATAAGAGAAAGACTAGATTAACATTTCTATAAAATATATGGATTTTATAAATCAATATAATGATGGTATATACAAGGGTTCTATCCCTTGGAGATATAAATTGGCAAAATAAGCTTATAGCAATAAATAATGAAAAACTAATTCTAATCTCTTAGTAAATATAATAATTATTAATTGATGTATAAAACTGATAATTATTTTGTGTCAAACCTGACTTAATAAAATATAACCTTAAATAATTAATAAAATAAGAATATACACCATCTTTTCATGCCTTACATATAAGCATTCACAAAAATAGATAAATTACTCACAATTGGGAACAAATCAATACTCTTAAAATGATATAATACTAAAATATTATATATCATTAATAAAATACTTAATATTATGTGAACATCTGAATATTATCATGAAAAATAATGCATATAATATACTAAGCAAAAATACATAAAACAAGCAAATAAACAAACATAAATATACAAAATTATAACTCTAAATTATAGCCAGTTTACTATATATTTAAAAGTATGAAAGTTCTTATCTTGGAGACTTCACAATTTATTAGAAGACAACTTTATCAGCAGATATTTCTCTGTTGGCAGTAAAACAATTTAAAATAGATGCACAGCATTAAAAATTATTTTATAATATTTCCTAACATCAATGCACACATTAATAATGACCATTTAATTTTATGAAATATTTAAACATAAGTAAGTCAGGTTTTAATAATTTATACTATAGCAATAAGCTGTTTTTCCATTTACATGTTTTAAGAATTATAATCAAATATAGAGTTGTAAGAACATGTATTTCTTTCTAAAACTAGGCAGGTGTTCTTCTAGAGAGAAAAAGAAAGTGGATTTACACATTCATATTTTGAGCATTATAATAAGTCATAATGCATATGAGAAATAAGTCTTATTAAATTAATGACATTTAAATTTTAATTATAATATATTTCCTTTCATTTGATTTATTTTAAGTATAAAGTTGAAGTATAAATAAGGGGTCTTTTTTCTACTTGTCAGCAAATTATTAAAAGCAATTAAACATCATTTTAATTTTAATATAGACATATTCTTCTTGAATTTATAGTTCATTTACTAAAAAAACTTTATTAAAAAAAATATTTATTGAAACAATATTTTAAAATATATCAAAATATAACATTTTAAAAGTCATTGATAATTTGACAATCTTTCAAATGTCAAATACATGTTTAAGGCATTAACAGGCTGTTATAAATATTGCTAAAATATGAGCTTTCAATAACTTTATTCCTAGGAAGGATATAAGGAATGTTATGTTTATAAAATTTATGACAATTGTGAAATAGAAAATAATTTAAGAGTTCTTACATGCAAGGGATATGTCATATGTAATTCCCATGACATACAAATATTGTAGCTTTCAAGATTGAGTAATTGTTTGACATATTCATTCTTTGCTTTATTTTTAAATAGTGTTAACTTTTGTATTTGCAGTGACTTCAGATTAAACATTGGTACCTTCACTTAAAGGTTTCTAAGAATACCTATTACATTAAAATAAATATTTTTAGAAAGATTATAACTTATAATTAATTCTATAATTGAGAAATTTTGAAATTTCTCCTTTGCATGTGTTTTCTACTATAAAGTTTAGTGATTCAAATTTTTTTATAGTTCAGCCCATACTTGTAGTTCAGCTGAATCTGTAGTCAGAAGTTTAGTTTTAATGTGAATGTTTGTATCTTTTGTACACCTAGTTGAGTGATTTTTTTGATTGATGGAAAACATTAATTTCCTTTTAACTTTCTCACCTTAGGTTTAAGGGTTAATTTTGCAACTGTGGACTTAAACTATAAAAAAAACTCATTTGCATATTTTTTCAGTTGTTTTATTTATCATGTATAGTCTGAAATAATTATTTTAAAAGAATAAAATTATTATGGCAAAAATAAAATATAATGAAAGAAAATATATTATTTTGAAAAAGAAAACATTACATAACTCTTTTATAACTATTTTAAATAACTAAACTAGATAAATAAGTTTGAAGTTCATTATAGTTTAATTTAATATTTTAATTAAATCAAGGTTATTGAAAAATGATGTCCAACATTATAAAATTAAAAAAATAAAGTAAATTAAAATTAATAAATGTAAACACACACATATGTATACTGCAGTTATTTCCATTGAAAATCAACTATTTTAACACTAATAAACCAATTTTCTTTTTTCAGCTTACTAATAGGGCTGTATCTATTCAATTTTAATGATATTAGCTTGTAAATATACTATTTCTGATAGTTAATTTAAACTAAATGCGTTATTATAACTATGAAATTTCAACATTAAGATCTGATATTAAAATTTCAGATCTAATTACTATTACTGCTTATTTAAACACTAAAATTTGAGCTACCAAATGATTATATTAATGCAAACTTGATGTTTTAGTACTAATTTCATCCTAAAGAGAAAACTACATTTTTAGGTTAAACATTTAAAATTACTTCAACCACAGATAAGTTTAAACTAATATAGTAAAAATATTAAAATGAATTTCAATAATGTTCAGGAGTTAAATTGGTATATAGTTATAAAGCTTTAATAAAACTAACCTACAATAAAATTAAGTTAATGAAAAATTTCCCTTTATATTTTTTATACTTAAATACATTAAATGGCTGAAAGTCTAGTTTGTCTGGCAAAGCCAAAGGTTACAATCATCATCATCATCAACAACAATCTACTGCAGGATGAAGGTCCCTCCAAGTTCAATTCATCTTCTCTGATCTTTAGCTTCTCTTCTCCATCTCATCCCTGCACACTTTCTTATTTCATCCATCCATCTCACATGTGGTCTCTTTCTGGATGTTTTACAATCTCTTGAAATCCCATTTAAGAATTCAATTGTACATCTATTATCATTTCTTCTAGCAATATGTCTAGCCCAACTCCATTTCAGTCTTTAATTTTTTTCAATGAGGTCAGTAACACCTGTTTGTTCTCTCACCATATATTGAATTTTCAATCTCTTCTTGTTACTCCCAACATGCATCTCTCAATACTTTTGAGTGGTCTGAAGTCTCTGTATTGCTCTTTAAGTGTCCAAATCTCAGATCCATAAGGAAGAACTGGTAAAACACATTTATTAAAAACCTTTCTTTTCAAACACATGGGCATATTTCCTTTTAGTATCAAGTTATTTCTACCAAAAGCACTCCAACCATGTTTAATTCTATGATTACTTTCATCCATTATGTTTCCATTTGTATTAACAATCTGACCAAGGTATTTGTAACTGTTAACTTCTTCTAACTCATCATAATCGATCTTTATTTTCATATTTTGAAAAAATCTATTAAACATTACTTTAGTCTTTTTAACATTTATCTTTAGTCCTACTTACCCACTTTTATCTGATAACTCCTGCAACATTTCTTGCAGCTCTAAAGCATTATTTTCAAAAACAACTACATCATCTGCAAAATCTAAATGACTTAAATAATCTCCATTTACTTTCATTCCTTTAGCTTCCCATTTTAATCCACAAAATACTTTTTGCAGCACTGCTGTAAAAAGTTTTGGAGATATGGAATCACCCTGACTTACATCTTTCTCAATGTTAACTTTCCCAATATCATTACTTTATCTAATTGTTGCTGTTGCATTTTTATAAATATTCTTTAAAATATGACAATATCCTGGATCTATACCTTGAAGATCCAATGGTTTATTCACTGAAAAAATGTTTATAGAATCAAATGCCTTTTCATAATCTACAAATCCAAAGCATAATGGCAACTCATATTCATTTGTCCTTTCTATAACTTCTTTCAATACCTGGATATGATCTACTGTACTAAAACCACATTTAAATCCAGCTTGTTCTCCTGGTTGGTGGAAATCCAATGTTCTCTGTAGATGAGTTATAATTATCTTGGTAAAAAATTTGTATAAAACTGATAAAAGGCTGATAAGTCTGTAATTTTTAATATCTTCTTTCTCACCTTTTTTAAATATTAATATTAATACTGCATTCTGTCAATCATCTGGTACATCTTTATCATTTAGACATTTGTTATATAACTTTGCCAAAAAATTTCTACTTCCTCACCTGCTTCTTTTAATATATCAATTATAATTTCATCATTACCTGGAGTCTTTCTTTTTTTCATACATTTAATTGCATGTCTTACTTTTTCTTTTAAAATTCTGGGCAATTCAGAAGATGTAATAGATATAGGAGGTACTTGTTCTTTATTACTGTATAATTCTTGATAAAAGTCTTCTACCCACTTCATGATATCATCTCTCTTTTTAGTAATAATTCCATCTTTTTCTCTGATTGCAGATATAAATTTCTTACCAATACCAAAATGTTGTTTTACACTCTTGAGACTTTTATTCTCTTCTACAACTTTCCTTGGTAGTTCACAGTTATATTTGCTTATATCATTTTCAACTCTATCTATCTATCTATCTATCTATCTATCTATCTATCTATCTATCTATCTATCTATCTATCTATCTATCTATCTATCTATCTATCTATCTATCTATCTATCTATCTATCTATCTATCTATCTATCTATCTATCTATCTATCTATCTATCTATCTATCTATCTATCTATCTATCTATCTATCTATCTATCTATCTATCTATCTATCTATCTATCTATCTATCTATCTATCTATCTATCTATCTATCTATCTATCTATCTATCTATCTATCTATCTATCTATCTATCTATCTATCTATCTATCTATCTATCTATCTATCTATCTATCTATCTATCTATCTATCTATCTATCTATCTATCTATCTATCTACCTACCTACCTACCTACCTACCTACCTACCTACCTACCTACCTACCTACCTACCTACCTACCTACCTACCTACCTATCTATCTATCTATCTATCTATCTATCTATCTATCTATCTATCTATCTATCTATCTATCTATCTATCTATCTATTTTACCCTCACTTTCAGGAAATATATAATACTAATAAATTGGTCTAGCTCAGATAAATAATTATGCTTATCTAAAATATATCTAATAAATAATAAATATATTCTCCAGTACTGTATGTCATTAAACTAGCTCAAATTAATAAATAATAATATGGTTCGGTTTCATAAATTAAATAAATAAATATCTAATAAAAATTATGAGACTATAAAGTGAGTTTACAAATAGCAAGACGAATACATTGAGCCAATATCCCATAGGATATTATCTCAATGGCATAAGAATACTATCCTCTCTCTTACTATCTCAAACACTAAATCCATAGCATTCCTACATCTTCAATAATTACTTAATTAATTAAAATTATCCGAATAAAACAACCTTCATCTCTTTATCTAAATAATTTAATTCAAATAATCTCAGGTTCTTTTAAAATAATTCTAGGCAATTATAATTTCTGTAATTAAGCATGATAAGGGATTTAATATCATTTCCAACTACATCTGACTAATGTTAATAATAATTAAATAATAATAATCTTCAATGTATACTTTAATCTCATCTCTGTTCTCATTATAATACTGATCATGTGTAATAATAAATAATAATATGATATAATATTTTATTATTCATATGACATCTTAAATAAATATGTGGTATAATCTTATAATCTGAAAACATGTGGCAACCAATAATACTATAATTCTGTGTAAATATCTTATAATTATTCTATGACTATAATAACAATAATATGACAAATAAAGTTTCTTGAAGAAATCAGATCAAGAAAATATTATTCTTAAGTAACAATCTTATTTATATTGTGCAAATATTATATTTAAAATCAAATTATCTGTGATTACGTATCTGTGATGTGAGAAATTGAGTCAACACCAAGATTTATAAAACAAGTTTAACAAATTTTATTTATAACTTCAACAATAAACTATATACACTATTTACGTCATTCATGAACTTTACATCATCACACTTTCTGCACTTTTCAGAAATAAACTATATAAAAAAAAATTATGGAACATTTGTTTTAAAGAAAAAAATATCTCTTATTAAAATATTATTATAATGTATCTTTGTTACATTTACATTAATTTGGTAAATTCAAGATACAAAATGAAAAAAAAAATTAACTAGTTTAATATTCATCTATTAACTTGTACTTAGTTTTTTTGAAATAATTTAACATATCATGTAGTTATTCCCAACTTATAATGACATGAATAAATTCAATTAACAACATAGGGTCTAATTATAGTACTGATTGAATATTAATTTAATATCAGATAAATGTATGTGTTGGTGTATATTGTTGCTACAGAATAACATTTACAAAAATCTATAACTATCTGTATCATTTAAACACGATTCGGTTTTATCATCTTCCTTGTCAAAAATATGCATTATATGGAAGTTTTAAAATACTTAACAGTTATTCAATACTTTTACAAACCCACTTTAATTATCACTTACACATCTTTATAAAAATAATCAATTTCAAATATAAAAATTTTTATGATTCTTTTCCTGGTAAACATATTCTTATAATCTTTGTATTCATTTCTATTTTCACTTCAAGTAAGACAACTTACCTTATTCTTTTCAATACGATCCACACCTCCAAAATTATTTATCATTTCTTATTTTAAATACAATCCTATATGATGTAATACCAGAAATTTTGATAGCAAACAGATGCATAGGCATACAAAATAAATTAGAGTCTAACCTACTAATACCTCTATTATATAATCATCATGGTAACAGTGTATAAAAATGAGGTATGACTTATCTGTCTAATAACCTCCACCACAAAATATAATGTCCATGCTATTTATTCAGCTCTATGGAACATTTAACTTCAACACAAAGAAAACACTGCCATGGAAAATGTACAAGCTACAGGGCTGTTATCTGTACTTGTACAATCATCAATATCGATTATCCTTGTTTCTATATTAATAAAACCTACATAAAACATCATCTTGGTTTTATTTAATTTACTTTCAAGTCACTATCTTTATAACTTCTTTAGAGATTTATCACTCTACATTGCTAAAATTCTTACAACCTTTCTACAATAATAAATAAATTTGCATATAAATAGAGGCCTAACTACTCAATAAGAAAGATTACTTCATTTCTCTAATAACTCTTGAACCAAAATACAAATAATTACTATCAATATAATACCTCAAAACTTCAACCACTTAAAATATGCATTAAGTTCAATCATGATAGAATCATACAATTATATTCCCATTACGTTAGAATATTTTTATAATAGAAGATAAAAGTACGCATATTTTTTCTAAATAAATAAACTCCTATAAGCTCTGTGTATGCATTGTGTATTTATACTTTTTCACACATCCACACAAAAAATAAAATGACATAATAATTTGACCATCTAAAAAAAAAAAAAATACATCATAAAATCATTAATATTTTTTATAATTATTACCATAAGTGATCTTTCTACTGGTTGACCACTTAAATGACTGGTCCACAAACTAAATAAAACATTATATAGTATATCATTCATTCAATATTATCACACTTAAAATATTAAGTCTTTTTAAAATTATTAAATATTTTTTATAAGAATTTAAGCACTATATTAGTAAGTAGTTTAATATTTTTATGTTCCTTTCCTATCTCTAACCTATGAATAAGGATTAACACTAAAATTAGTAAAAAAATAATTCAAAATCATATTTACGAAAACAAAAATCTTTGTCCATAAGTTCATTAAAGAAAAATGTTTTTTTTCCTCTTGGGTAAATCAATTTCCCAGCGCTTGTTGATGAAACTTCTAATGACACCAAAATCATGCATGTTCTGTTGATTCCACTTTTAAAAACAAAATGAACAACAATTTTCAAAAAAAATAAAATAAGGTAAGTCGACTTTTTAAATATCCAGATTGCTTCATAAATAACCATGAATCCACTTCTAAAAGTTTATAAAATAATAGATCATGGTTCCTGTTAATTTAAAATAATTATTGGAAGTACTTTTTAATATCATATAATAAAATAATTTCCAAGTTCGGCTAATTTCATTTAAATCCTATGATGGTTTATATTATCTTTAATATGGTAACACTAATTCAGTGTTTCTCAACATTTCCTACATATTTAAATATCTCCATAAATAATTTTTAACATCTTTTGTATGACCAGCATACATAAATTAAGAAGAGGTTAATTTTGTTACCTATTTTAAAAATTTTTTTTATAAAATATGAAATGTTTCAATAGTGGTCTTGGTTTTTACATTTTTAAAATTATTACAATCTTTTAAAAATAGATTATTAAATATTTGTTCATAAAGAAACATTTCTGCATTTCCCAAAATAGTTATTTTATCAAGTTAAACATTTTTTTTTTAAACTTTACTATATCATTTCCTTAGTCTTAATTTTAAAATCAGTCCTCCAAATAAAGGCATTTTTTCTTTTTTTACTTTTAATTTCTAAAGAATCTCCTTTAAACTTTCCATATGATGTCCAATTTGCTAATCTCAAAAGAAAATTACCATTACTAATTAGTATAAGCAAAATTATGTGCTTAATGGAAACATAATAATTTTGACATTTTTTATATAAATTTAAATTTAACGATAATCTATTCATGTTTAACGTGACATTAAGATCAAGCTTAATATATCAGTTGATAAGGAATTACTTAACTTTTAGGATGACATTTCTGTATTATACGCTCTTATAATAATTTACTATACTTTCTTGAACGTAGAAATTAATATAATTGACAATTAATGGTATTCTTAATCTTTAAACCATAAACTAATAGAAGTTAAGATGTTTAATATGGCACACTTAGTTAACAGAAGTTGTAGTAGTATCCTGATAATAATTGTGCACCAATTTTTATACCTGAATAGATTACTCCCTTGATTGGTTAACTAAACAATGCTCTGCTAGCTTATTTACATCTATAGCCAACAATGCAGAATCAAAGTTAAAAATAAACAATGATTTAGCTAATATTTATTATTTATTTAATTCCCATTTCATTTTCATATTTATTTATATCTACTAAACACTTCAAAATAGCTTTTAAAATTATACCGTAATATTTATTATTATCTTTAGCTTTCTTAAAACATAGTTGTTTTTCAAAAAATAAACAAAAATCTAATTTTACTTATTACATTGTTTTTTTAAAATAATAAAAAACAAGACTTAATATTTTATACTAACTAGTTTTATTTTTATCTTATGGTAGTCAAATATAATATTTTAAATTTTATAATACAATTTTAAAACAGTTTTGCAACTTTACTAAAAACTCCGCAAGCACACGTGTGAATATCTACACGTCACATGACTTACAAAAATAGATGAAACGCTTACAATTTAACTGAGACAAAATAAATAATTTAATTTACAAAAAAAAAATATTTTTTTTATAAAATAATAATATAACAATTTTTAACATAATAGCTTAATATCATCTAACCGAATATTCATTTTCTACCACAATACCATTGTTAAATAAATATTTTAAATTCAATTATTAAATATTAATTTTTATTACTCATATATGCTATTTATTTAACTTCAAATTATTACTTTTAACCTTTATTTTAACCCTTTATTTAAACTTTATTTTAACCCTTTATTTACAAGACTTATTAATGCAGTATTTATTATGGCCAGTTTTCCCAACCATACAATATTATAATTTATCTTTAGTTAACTGTTGTTTTTTTTTAAATATTAACACAATATTATAGAGTAAATATTCTTATTTGCTTTAACTAGACTTTTTAAAAGATCATCAATGCATTATATACATTATATCTCTAAAATAACTTTTAAATTTAAATTTTTTTAGTAAATTGATATAAACAATTCATCCTGACCTAAACAAAAAGATACAATATATATATCTTTGGTGATTAAAAAATTACTGAAATACATTTAGAATTTTAGTAAAACATGTCTTACTGGAAAAAAAAATTAATATAAACAGGTGGATGGCTCCTTTGGATAGACCAGTTAATCAGTGAAAGGAGAATATATTTAGCAATTTTTACACTTGTATCTATAAAAAGCTAATATTGGTAAAACTTTTATTCCACAAAGCAATCAGTTCTCATTTCATTTTATTAAATTTCAAAAAATTCAGAGAGAGAATCATTTTGGAGACTTTAAAGCATATTTTTGTTCAAATAGTAGACTTTGTCCAAAAGTTTCTGAAAATAATGAAATTGCTGCTGTAAATTTATAATGATTTTTTTTAATGTTTGCATGAGACATAGAGTATCACAAATATATTTGTTTAGGTAGAAAAACTGCTACAAAAGAACATGGGTGCCTCAACACAAACAATAGACTATATTGTTGTATTTAAAATATTGATACATAGTATAAAAACATTTAAAAATGCATATTGTTGAAAGATCATAATTTAGTACATTCCAAAATTAAAAAGATGCATTCAAAAGTAGATCTTAATCCAATCATAGTCACAGAAATGATGTCTGTTTTTAGAAATACCTACTATCTATACTAAATTTTAACATTTATTAAAATACTAATTTTTTTTTCTCATATGCCATAGCATCAGCCGGGATGCGAACCCACACCCGTCTGCAACCAACTACTTGCTTGCAAGGTGGGTGTGATGACCTCTCGGCCTCCAATATTGTCATATTGCAAAAACATGGAATTTTTTTAAGGATTATTTTATGGGTGCAAGTAATTCTGTTCTTATGTTTACTAATAAGAAATGTGATGAGTTCTCTAGTAATAATCTTACCATTAGCGATTTCATTAAAAGGAAACAAGGCATTTTCTAATCAGTAAAATAGTAAATTAACTATGAAACTATATAAAATATATTTATATATATTTAAAGGCAAAAGTTCAACAATTGATAGCAAGTCCTAAAATGAGTGACAGATGCAACTGCTAGAAAATACACACCTTTGTTGACAATGGCCATTCCATATCTTCTTTGATGCTCTAAAAACAACATATATATTTGAGAAACAATATTACAATCCAATTAAATCCAATAATAGCACTTATATGAGAGCAATAACAATTCAATCATCTTTAAAGAATAACACTATTGTGTTATTATTAAGAGGATTACTTTTAATGATATTTAAATTTTATTATGTCATTTAAATGTGAACAAAAATATCCAGCTTAGGGAAGATAAAGCTGCTTTTTATAATTGTAAAAAATCAAAATCTGAAAGATTCAAAATAATGATGTAATATGTTGGCTTTACAAATGCTTAGAATATTTTGGGAATATATAGATTCATGAAGGTGTATCATGTGTTCTTGTAAATGCTTCTATTATTCCAATTTTTATAAAGAATGACAAAATAAAAGGCATTAGTTCCACAAAATATTATTATCCACTACAGCAAAAGGACTTTCAAAGATCTTGCGAAATAGATTACTTTCATTCATAGCAAAGTATTTAGTAGAGATATAATGTAGTTTTAAAGAAATACTACAGAAAGATATCACCAGGATAATTTAAGAAAAGTTGTTAGAATAAGAGTCATTTATATATTATTTTTATTGATTAGGTTAGCTCATTTAAACTAATTAATTGAACAGGTTTATGCCATTGTTTTAAATTACTTGTTTTTCAATCAAAGGTTATTTTTATTACTTTTAAAATTAACTTTTATTAGGCCTCAAATTGGTTATAAGTTTAATATATTGGACAGCTTGAGAATTTAATCATATTAAATAGTCAATTAGAAAGAAAAATGAATTACATAAATGTTCATAATAACTATAAATATATTAAAAAACCTATGAATACATACCTGTACCATGGTTATCAATTGATACTTTTGATATATATCAATCAGTTAATAATCTAGTACTACAAAGGACAAGGAAAAGTAACGAGGCTCTATGTGCATGATAAATATCAGAAACTTTATCTCTACTTTTTATCTTATATATGTAATTGTAAAAGAGAAAATGCAATTTCTTGGATGTAGGGTTAAAACAAAAATGGCATCTCAGGATCCAGAGGGTGAATATAATGAAAACTGTCACTCTAATGTAGGGAAAAGAGGCACTCTTTTTATTATTGACAAGGTTTGTGATTGATGAAATACATAATTTAGGGACTCATTCAATAATATTTTTATATACAAGAAAGGCTGGAGATTAGACTAATAAATGATGAATTGTTTTTTTTCCAATTTATGATAGAGAGAGCAGATAGTGTCATTGTCACATACAACATTCTTTGTGACAAATATCAATTAGTGGGTAGAGTTTCTATATTGATTTCAATAAGAAAATCAAGATATTTTGAATTTATATCCCAAATTTAAATTCTGAAATGATTTATTATTGAGATTAAGCAGAGACTATGGCTGAGATTGGTATTATGAGACATGTTATAGGCCTTTCAATAAATTGATTTTTTTCTGAAAAGGAATGTTCATTTAGAATCAATATGAGCAGAAACATATTAAAGGATTGAAAAAATTACCACCACTTGGCAAAGATTTATAAGTGGGTATAATCCAGACATGGATACAAATTTAAATATTGAGTTAAATGAACACTCATGATCACAGATTTTTTTTATTACAAATCAATTTGGAACATAGCAAATTAACTTCTTCTTAAAAGCATTGTTAACCCTAATGATTGGCACATATGTCATTTTCAGAAAAATTAAGATGTTGATTAGAGATTCTTGCATGAAAATCTATGTATTCTTTGGACAGGAACTTACTGATTTTTTTAATAGATGAGAGCAGGGAATTCTGAATTGATATTTCTCATGGCATTTGCTGATTTGTAGATAGGAAAGAGAGAAAATGGGGCTGCAATAAATGGATACAAGACTCTCTCACCAGAGAGTATTTGAGGTGGATTTATTAAGGTTAAATTGGAGTTTAAAATAAGCATTGTTTTTTTTTAAGAACTGAGATAAGTAATTGTAAATATTTTTTAGAGGGGAAGACAATGTGATCATCCATACATTAGAAATGAATGTTAGGTAGTTTCTCTTCTATTTCTAGAAGTAGCAGGTTACTAAAAGTGATGAAAAATAAAGGATTCAATGGTAATCCTTGTGGAAGAGAGTTAAAAAGTTTGAACCCTGGGAATTTTACCTTGGAGAGTAATGCAGGCTTTTTCGGTTTGTTTAGCTAATATGTAGATAATAGAAAAATATATGTTATGAGATTGTAAAAATTTAATAAGAGAGTCAATGGATACAGAATCAAAGGTGGATGAAATATCCATTTGCACTGCAATGAGACCAGTTTTTTAAAGATTTGGCATAATTGATTGCAATTCTGCCCAGCATGATGGAATCAGAGATGGACACATTTTTTCTCCATGTTGGCATTCTGAAATTGAAGAAAGTATAATAATTTGAAGCTTATCCATTATGATCCAATATTTTTTTTATAAATAAAGGAGACATAGAGATAGGGTGAAGTCTATTTAGATGGGAATAAAACCAATGATAATGTGTAAAGTTCATTAATGTGATGAATTTGTTTATACAAAAAAAAATAACTATATTCATGATTGTATGAAATTTGCTAATATGAAAAAAAAAAAGATATTTAGAAATGGCATGTGGCCCAGGATGTATGCTACCAGGGAGGATTTGAGCTTTATCATGATGTTAGATTTTGTAATATCATGACCAGCACAACTGTTGCCAAAGACAACAAAAGTTCAGGACAACTAAGGGCTTACATCTTGTTTTTGATAAAAGTCTAGAAGTATCACAATGAGTTTTGTGCATAAATTGTCATTAGTAATAAATGAAGAAACAGAAAATTTTTATAGAAAAGAGCCCAGTAGATGTAGCCTGCCAACCAATTATATAATTGTGTCAAAAAGATTTTTGCTTTTTTGATAAATAGGTATTAAGCTAAAACATATTGAGTAAGATTGAGTGGGTGGTAGGTAATTTATTTTTACTAATATAGTGCTTAATGATTGATTGGATGATGTAAATAAACAAGAACCAAACTAAAAGGGATTGAAAGGAAAGAATGTCAATCTTTCTAAAATAAATGTAAATCTTCAAAAATTACTGCATCTGGAAATGAAGACTTAAGCATGGCTCTTAATGTATCATTATAATAAAAACTAGGTTGAGTGTGAACATTAATATCTATTTGAATGATGAGTGTTAGGTGATCTGAGAAACAAACTGCAAAAAGGTATTTTGTGTAAAGTGAAGATCTGGTAAATTGAACAAGAAGTTCTATAAGAAATGAATATTTTAAAGCATAGAAAGCATTACTAGGGGGTGGGGGTGACATCATTCATCAATTTATCAATTTATCTGGTGAAGGTATTTCCAAAGAAAATCAGCATAAGGCATATTAAAGTCCCCAAAAAGGAGGGTAGGAAAAGGGTTTGATGAAAGAATAAAATTAGTTTGACAGATAAATTGATGTATCAGAATATGTTTGTTATATAGATATAAATAAGTTATGTTAATTGTGAAAATAGTATGATGAAAGATAATGACAATCATGTTTTCATCAAGATAATGGATTTTAAAAGCCCAAAGATGACCGATAATGGATCAGCATACCTATCTCAGCAGTTTAATTATTAGAGATGGAAAACTGACAATAACCATATTCCCCAAGTTATTTAACAATATTAATATTAGAATGTGTAGAAAATTTTGTTTCAGAGAAAAATGTAAAATGAGGGAGTAAATTGAGAGATCCAGTTACTGATTGCAACCATCTGTTAGGGTAAATATTAACACCAGTGATATTAAGAAGCATAATATATAATCAAATGAGAAAAAATATTACTATAAATAGAAAATTTGAGGCAATGGAAATCCAAAACTGGTATTAACCAAGAATGTGCAATTATTTTCAATATTACTTTCAATATCTATGACAATAGTCTTTAGGGATGTCTTAATAAAGCATGGATCATTATGTGATTTTTATGGATGTCTTACTAAAACAGTGATGAATATGTAATCTGTTTAACCATGGAGTTTTTTAATCTGAATTGATTAAAAGGGAATCTTTGGCTTTAGAGTATGCTGATGAATGTTATATTTTTGCAGTTCAAGAGATAACTTTCAGAAGGTGTTAAATGTTGTGAATTTAAAAAATACATTATAATCTTGAATTATACATTATTTTAGTGCAGAAGATATAATCCTCATTATTCATGATCATCCAAATATAACTGCACACATATCCACTATGATTTAAAATGATAACTTCGATCTAAGCAAAAATATGGATGATCACTTCCATGAGGATAATCTAAACCCACATCCATATAAAAAATTTATTTATAATAGCAAAATAATTTTGTCACATACAAATAATAAATAATAATATTGTAATGACTAATAGATAAACATGTAATGAATACTAATTAAGAGTATTCTTTTATATGCATTGTTCCCAAAATTTAAGAATTTTCACACTTAATGATAAATTTTTAATGCACTCATTTTCTAATAATTAAAATAAAATACATTTGATGGTATGGGAGTTTAAGTATAATTTTTAGAAAGCAAATGCCATTTAAAATATTAAATGCCAGATGTACGTGGCTTGTAAAGGTCCATGCTTTTTTAATTGGATGTTCTACCAATATTTTTTAGAATTTAAAGTAAAGTAAACAAAAGATTTTAAATGTGAGAATTGTACATCAGACTTAAAAACTATTGTTACAGTGGAATACAAAAACTCCAGATGTTTAGCTCATCACTTTTGTAATAATTGGTTGTTTTAACAATTTTTTTTAAAGATTTAATGTAAATTAAACAAAAAATTTAATATTATATAAATAAATTTTCAAATTTTAATAAAGCTAAATTAAAATTTATATTTTTAAATATATTTGTATATTTTTAATAAAGCACTATCTGAATAAAAAATTGCCATCTTCTCTAATTTTTTGGTAGCATCTTGACTAATCATAATAGTTTTTTAGCTTTATTAATAGATACTGTTATTAAAATCAAAATATAAAAACACTGGTTGTTTTTTGTAATATATTTTTATTAAATATAATATTTGTAATATTTTTTATTTGCTTTAACATTTTTCTTTAAGATTTTATATAAATATGTTGTTTTTTTTACTAAACACTGCTAATTTATAAAAGTTCATTACATTTTAAATTAAATATTGCTAAATTTGTTGTTCATCTGAACTATATTAGGGGATTGACAGACCATGAAAGCACAGAGTACCTCAATGTTGAATTATAAACCTATATTAGAGGCTGTTTTTTGAAGTTGGCTGGGAATGTTTACTAAAAAATATATTCTATATTTGTGTAGTTATAAGCATTTGCATTGATTTTTTTCCCCAGTATTTTCATTTAATGGCAAAATGACTTCATTCACATAAATGGAGTTATTGTAAATTTTACAAAACATCAGACAAATATACATTTACCAATTAGACAACAGAGGAAGTATGGATTTTATATATAAGATTATTATGCCAAAATAATAATCACTGTATTATTTTTTCCCAAGCACAAAACAACTAGTATTATATAAATTATGATGATTTCAAGAATGCTAAGTAATAATCTAGATTGAATTCAACTAATTAGGAAAGCAATATAAGCTAAAATTATTTATTTAAGAATGCTATTTTATTATAGGAGTTGATTATTAGTTTTAAATAACATACTTCTTTAATCAGCTAAACATTTAAAATTGATTAATTAAAACTAAATTACAATAATATTCAAATTAATTAATACTTTTTACTGGTACTAACTTAAATATCCATGATCTAATTTAAATTTAAACTCATTTTAAAGTTCTTCTATGATACTTAAATTTATCAAAAAATTATCAACTAAACTAAGTGATTTCAGCTTTAATACTCTAAAATTAAACTCATTACTACTTTATGTCAATAATAAATTTATGACTAAATATTTAAAATTATAAAAGAGTTACCTATAATGTTTTTAAACATTATAAAATTACACTTAAAAACTACATTTAAGCCATGGATATTATTGTAGTCCTTTTAAAATAATTAATCAGTTACACGAACCCTTTATTATCAAACAACTAAGTTTAAAACAAAGCAAAACTCTCCATATAGTAGTGCCAAACTTGTGGAATCCAGTTCAAGATTTCAACTGTCCATCTATAGTCATCTCTTCTAGAAATATGTCCAGATAAAAGAGAAGATAATGCAATACAGTATATTATAAATAAATAATATTTTTTCTTTGTCATGTAATAATGTACTATAAAAATAATTTAAATATTGCATACCTTAATATACTTCTGAATCTATTTTGCTTTCAACAGACATTTAATGAACCAACAGAGCTTTTTTTTTTATTTGAATCAATCAGAAAATTATTTTCATACAGGACAAATCTGGAAGGTTTGCAAAGGATGAACAATTAAAAAATGAAAGTTAAAAACAATTATGAACTATATCTGGATTAGTCATTTAAAATTAGTATGAGATAGTGATCATATGATGTTTAGTGGTTTAACAACTAAGTTTACTTAATGAAAAATTAAACTGTTAATTTTTTTTAATAATATGTCATCACAAAACCTAACATTCAGTTTTAGTATAAAAACTGAGGGTCACAATATAAATATATTTAATTTTGAATGTTATATATGATCATGATCATTGAACTAAGTGCAATTGATAAATGTTTTAGTAATTCATTTTACTATATTGTTCATCCAATACAAAATATTATTTTATATTAATGGCCCTAAATGTATATAAGAATTAGAAAATTTAAGAAACTTTTTTCAAATAAAAATGAAACTATTATAATACAGACAAAAGCTATCCTCATTTATATATAGTCTAAATCAGACTTTATGGTGAGTTCATTACTTACTCAATTTAAAACCCAAGCAAATGAAAAATATTAGTCAAATATTTGTAATTTTATATATACAGTGTTATTTCTAACTTGATATATAGCTTCCAGTATTAAACCAAAAAACAAACTTTGCTAATAAATATTTCAGGCCATCTCCACTTTACTAAATTGTTCAACCAATGCAAAATGAACATTTGTATTAGTTGCCTTGGAATGCATATAATGATTAACAAAACCAGCAATTATTTTTAAACAGGGATAAAATGCATATATAAATTCATATTATTATTTCCGGGAGTTTTTGTGTGATAAAAATTTCAGTACAATAACAAGTACTTTACTCAGAGCTTTTTTAATTATATTTTTATTACATGATAGCTCCGAGAAATAATACTATGAATTCATCTTTAATCCAAAAGAATATTAGGATTAATATAAATAATAAAAGCTGGATAAATATAACATTAAATTTAGAACTCCCATAAATTTAAACAAGTTCATTAACAATACAAAAGACAAAACTTTAATTAACCCTGGGTCAGCCCAATGTGGCCTATTATAAGCTGCAACAAAAAAGACTGTCCTTATGTATTGAACCAGATACTTTCCGTTTCAATAGTCCTATCGAGGTCATAATTTATCGTTTATTCTTTTGTAATAAAAGTTTAAATTTCAGCACACATTTTCTTTCAAGAATAGTTTTTATTATTATTATTATTATTCATATTCATATAGGCTTTTTCAAACCAAATTGTGCAAACGCTTTTTGCGAGTGTTAAATAATAAATGAATACCCTCTGACCCATACAAGATATAGAATTTATGCAGCAATAAAAGGAATCCTCTTATTACTACGACTCAAATATTTATATATGAGCAAATCTGAAGTACTGGCACAGAAGGTGTGACTATAGAACAGTCACTTTGAATTACTATATATAACTTATGAATGAATGACGCCGATGAAATTTACTAGAATTTACTGAACGCTATTCCACCTGAAATTAATCATATATATAAATCAGCATTTATTTTTTATAGCGTCTGTATACAATTGTAATCACATTCATATCGGCTTTTTCAAACCAAATTGTGACTGTTCTATAGTCACACCTTCTGTGCTAGTACTTCAGATTTGCTCATATATAAATATTTGAGTCATAGTAATAAGAGGATTCCTTTTATTGCTGCATAAATTCTATATCTTGTATGGGTCAGAGGGTATTCATTTATTATTTAACACTCGCAAAAAACGTTTGCACAATTTGGTTTGAAAAAGCCGATATGAATGTGATTACAATTGTATACAGACGCTATAAAAAATAAATGCTGATTTATTATTATTATTGTTATTATTATTATTATTATTAAATTTGCAAGTTAAAGATAAAATATTTTTAAGAATCAATTTTGTAAAACTTGTAACATATTTATTTTATCTTTAGGAAAGTTTTTTTTTAAATTAAAAGTTGTTTACATTTTTTTTTCTTTTTGATATTTATAATCTATTTTAAGATGGAGATTTAATTTTGTATTAATTAGTTTAAGTACCCTGGTGAGATATTTAATTAAATTGAGTGTGGTATTAAATTAGCCCTGGGCATATACTGTTTAAATAATTAAAAAAGATGAAAAACAAAGTTTACATGGGAGATAAGAGAGTTATATAAATAGCCCTGAGTTTAGGACAAGAGGATTGGCATTCATTCATTTCTTCAGAAATTATTATTTTCACTGATTCTTCAAATTGTGATCATTCAGAGTATTCTTCTGACATATTATTCTGTATCAGATATTTCTTCACAATCAGATTCATATTTTCTCTTGATATAGAATCTCAGGTTTGCATACATGCTAATGAGACTCTCAATAAAATTTATATAGGAGTAGTTATGTTCATTTTAGAGATGTTCAAATTTTATGCCATTGGTTACCAAAACCCCAGAATGCACTGCTAAGCCTAATAAAGACAGATCCTGGCACCTCCTTGCTGTTCCTACGAAGATGTCATGATTGCCTAAACTAGAACTGTTTCAAAATATGCCTCCACATTCCAACAGCTATTACCAGAGAAAAACCATGGCAGACTATTATTATTTCTATACACAAATGCCAGTACTCACCAAATATACAGACACTAAGGTAAATTTCCTTTTTATATTCTTGTGAGGGTTAAACCTAGTCTAAGTCTCTGCTCAATCTCTTTTGTTATTATTTTATATGTTATTCTTTTATTATATGCATTGAAGCCTTAGTGGCAAAATTTCTAGTTTGAAAATTTTACTTATCTTAGACTATATGAGAGTCAAATTTATATGTTTAATGTCTTTTGATATTATTAACCCTTAGTAAAATGCTTTGGGAGATCTTTGTAATTTTCTTTAACTGACCTGCCCCTCTTGTATTACCTGGAAATTAATTTTAAATATTTAGTTTGCACTTCATGCAGACCATAAATCTTTTGGCTGGTGGTGGTTTATTGAGTATATTGTTCTGTTTTTCTTAGTAGAGATTTTATTTTCCATAGTTCAGATTACGTAGTCCATAATCTTTCCTTTTTTGGATGACACTAACCTTGGCTGGTTTAAATGTACCTATTCATAAATATTTTGCAGAATTATGACATTCTTAGTTCCAACATTTTTTTTCAGGCTAAGAAAAGCTCATCTACACTGTCCCATTGGTTCTCCACACCCATTCTTTTTTTTAATCTCTATAAAAAATGAAATTGGTTTAGGTGAACCGCTACAGGAAGATATAAGCCCTTCTTAAGCTATGGGTGAGAAACAAACTTATCTGCCAGAGTGTTTTAGTATTTGCATTACTCATATACACTCTCATATGAATATACCAGAAAATCTAGGTCAAACTTTTATATTTTGTTTGCCAGATTTTATTTGTCTGTTTGTTTTTTGCTTGAATTTAATAAAATTTTAAAGACTTTTAAATTATTTTGGGCTGACATTTGTCTTTGCATTTTCTTTCTCAATTGTCTGAACAATATTAACAGGCTCTTGCTCTCCCTGGGTCTGGTCAGTGCAAATCATCATCATCATTAACTTTCAATTATGATATCAAATTTTCCAGGTACGCAATGATCTGATGGCACCCTCCATGATCAAAAGAATAAATAACCATCCAGTACAGTATATTATAGAGAAACTAGAGCAAATCTTAGAACTAAAATGACTCAATACTCATTAATGCATAAGAGATCTAAGCCTGAAGCATCTAATTCATTTGCTTTTCTCAATCATGTGAGAGAACATGACCATAGCTGTGATCCAAGCATTGACTAAATTGTATGTGAAGACATAAATGATCTCAAATGCAAAATAAAAGAGGCATTGTTCATTAAACAAAATGAATACAATAGTAAATGAGTAAGATTTAACTCAGACTAATGTAATCATAAATATATGAATACCATATCGTGCTTAATCGACTTTTGACTATACAACTATGATTTGCAATAGTTGAAAATCACTAAGCACATAATTTAAAAAATAAAAATGTACTTTATGAAAGCTTTTTTTGATATGATCTTTATATATATGATTATAAAATGAATATGTAATGAACTAAAAAAGTAATAGTATTCAAATCAGCAAAAAGTTAATGTTCTCTGCTGACTGATTTATGAATATGATGTAAAATCATCATTGAAAGTATACTCGTTATAATAACATTATTAAAAATTTTATATTCAAACTCTGTATAAGTATTATCATATATTAATATATATAATAAGATTTGTAATACAGTTCCATGTAAAACATGAAAATTTGAAAACAAAATTTTTGCAGTTTACAGTTCATTCAGAAATCTTGCATATTTATAAATTAGTAGGTATTTATTGCTGATCAGGAAATAAGTATTGGAAGAATTTTATTTATAAGAAAAACATAAAATGAAATCTGTGAAAATTTTGATATACTATTAGTTAATTAACTATAAGAATATGTTTTACTGTATGATTGCATTTTGGAACAAAATAATGTAAAACTGTATTTCAGACAATGAGCTGTTTAAAATTCATTTTACTTTGTAAAAAATGATAGTGTACATTATAATTAATGATGAATAAGCCTCACCAATATTTTTTGAATATTATTATTTAATTACTCTTGAATCTTCATCATATTATAATTCATACAAAAATGTTAGTAGTATTACTAAAAATTAATATCCTATCAAGTGTTGGTGGCCTAATGGTTAGCATAGCTGCCTTCCAAGGAGCTGGCCCGGGTTCGCTTCCCTGTCAATATATTTGACATATGAAAAAAAAAGTAATATCCTGAGTTCCAGATTAAAACTCTAATAAAATAAAATTAACTGAATTAGAATTAAGTTCTACTACTTTAAGAAGTTGAATATATTTCATTTTTCTGAGCAACTGATAATATATAAATAAATAAACTACTGAAACCTCTTACATGGTTAAGAATCATAATTGCACTCTAAAAATTAATATTTCATGTTTATATAAAAAATATCGTCCTTCTAAAACTAGAATTTACTTATCATTTATGTACAGTAAACCGAGCAACAAATCATCTCCAATTTGATTCTTTTAAACAGACTAACCTTTTCTTATCCTATTTCGTCTTTTTTTTTTTTTTTTAAAAACTACTTTACAGCTTGCTAATAAAAAAAAAAAGAATAAAAAATGCCACTGAAAGTACAATTTACTTTTACTTTCAAAAAGATTATAAGAATTAGCAGCATTTTAGAATTTTATTTTTATTTTTTAACGATTAAAACAAAATCAAAAGTAAAAACAAACAAGCGTAAATGGCATTCAATAAATATATTTATTTTACTTAATTTTTTTTAAAAATGAAAGTAATAAATGCCATGTTTAACTATAGGTATTTTTTCTTAAAAATGACTTGATTCAAATATAATTTTTTTGATGCAGTAATTAATGATAAAAAAGTATACTGCATATATTCTCTTATTCTTTTCTTTCACTTTCTTTGCATATCTTCATATAATCATATATATTTCTTATAACACTTCTTTCATATACACTTCAATGCAAACAAATTTTCTTAAACTTCTTTATTTTCCTTACAGTTTCGACTTTGCATTGAAGTGTATATGAAAGAAGTATTATAAGAAATATATTGTAACCGGACCCCCATACAACCCTTTTATTACGTCAGTTGTAACAATTTTCTGATGAGCATGCTGTAGGAAGGAACCATCAATTGACATTCCTAATGCAGATGTTAATGCCTCCTACAACAATATTTCCTGCTCATCAGAGGATGTAGTACCATAGAGACTGGAAACATCTAAATATTTCTATGTTTGGTTTCCCAAAAAGCGCCATTAGAGTTCCGTCTCACTACAACCTGACTGGCCTAGGTCTAGTTATGTCAGACGTAGCTCAGAAAGCATGAGATTCTCATGAACAAGTGCTATAACTGATGAGTGATGCAATAAAACAAAACAGAATTGGACAACTGGATAACCAATTTAATTTTTAGTAACAAAAAAAAATTTATTAAATAACAATTAATTTGCAATTTCTAACGAAGTTCATTTCTATCCACATGATAACTCATTTTCATTTTACTTATGAAAGAGCTAGAAGCAGTTCTTTTTTTTTATCAATAGTTCATTTACAAGTTCATTTATGAGAAGACGTTTGGAAACAGTCTAATTCAACAATAGTTCATTTTTGAATTCCTTTATGAGAAGAAGCTTGGAAATATTCTAATTCAACAATAGTTCATTTTGAATTCATTTATGAGAAGAAGCTTGGAAACATTCTAATTCAACAATAGTTCATTTTTGAATTCCTTTATGAGAAGAAGCTTGGAAATATTCTAATTCAACAATAGTTCATTTTGAATTCATTTATGAGAAGAAGCTTGGAAATATTCTAATTCAACAATAGTTCATTTTTGAATTCCTTTATGAGAAGAAGCTTGGAAATATTCTAATTCAACAATAGTTCATTTTGAATTCATTTATGAGAAGAAGCTTGGGAATATTCTAATTCAACAACAGTTCATTTTGAATTCATTTATGAGAAGAAGCTTGGGAATATTCTAATTCAACAATAGTTCATTTTTGAATTCCTTTATGAGAAGAAGCTTGGAAATATTCTAATTCAACAATAGTTCATTTTTGAATTCCTTTATGAGAAGAAGCTTGGAAATATTCTAATTCAACAATAGTTCATTTTTGAATTCATTTAAGAGAAGAACTCTAGAAGCAGTCAAGCATTTATGGTTTATACAATAATTCATTTTGAATTCATTTATGTGAAGAAGCTTGGGAGCAGTCAAGCATTTATGGTTAATACAATAATTCATTTTGAATTCATTTATGTGAAGAAGCTTGGGAGCAGTCAAGCATTTATGGTTAATACAATAATTCATTTTGAATTCATTTATGTGAAGAAGCTTGGGAGCAGTCAAGCATTTATGATTTATACAGCATTTCATTATTTTATGAATTATTATTGATTGGTAAACATTTAAACTCAGCAATTCTTGGTTTGTGGAGCATTCATCATTTGATAATTAAAGCATTTATAATTTAGTCAAATATAAAAGTATATTCATACACATAAACTCTGTTACATTACTCAGATGGAAGTAATATGCAATTAAAGCATTTCTAATCCATATAGTAAATACGTTCAAATATTTTTATAAATAAATTTGCGTACAATTATTTCATAACTTCACTTTATAACGTATGATAAAGATGTTTTAATATTTTACAAAACAAATTCTATGTAATTATTTCATAACTTCACTTTATAACGTATGATAAACATGTTCTAATATTTTATGAAACAAATTCTATGTAATTATTTCATAACTTCACTTTATAACGTATGATAAAGATGTTTTAATATTTTATAAAACAAATTCTATGTAATTATTTCATAACTTCACTTTATAACGTATGATAAAGATGTTTTAATATTTTATAAAACAAATTCTATGTAGATATTTCATGATGTCAATTTATAATTTATGATAAAGATGTCTAAACATTCTTATAACATAATTACCTTCCAGTTTTGCAGTCTAGTTTACTCAAAAGAAGGCGGGTTATTTCATCTATGGAAAGTCATGGCACAGCGTGGAGAGAGTGAAGCCGCTAATTTACCCCATTGTCATTATAATTCCTCTAGCAAAGCTTTCTTTTTCCATTTTCACGTTTTGTTAAAGCTATATTTTAATATGTCAAAAGAATTAAGTAATACACTTTTTTTTTTAAAAAAAAAAATTTAATATGTTCTGCCTCTCTGTGTAAGACGAGAGAAAAAAAAAAGTTCTTTTCTTCCGACGACGTGCCTAATTTGAATACTGCCTCAGTTTAACCCAAGTATCTTTTTTTTTTCTTTTTAATGATTGGATAATTAATTTCTTTTTTTTTTTATTGAGACAGATAAAAAAAAAATAAGATGATATAACATTTTATTCAAATCCATCAATCACAAAATTAAAAATATGATTTTTTTTTAACAAATCACAGCTTTATTGCATTCCCAATTAGACTGAATCACGCTAGACATTTTTGAATGGGGGGGGTCTTTTGAATATTTATATGAGGAACAGCATATCTGTTTCATTACCCCTCACCAAATTTTGGGATGAAATCGCCTGGAAGTACGATTTCATTCCATATACTATACACATTATTTCTCAGTACTGCCTGGTTTTAGATATGCTGATGAATGGGTAAGATGAGCTGGAAAAGTGAATACATGAACCATAGCCTCCAATGCCAGGATAAGTAGATGGCCAAGCACAAACTACCAGCATGCACCGCCCCATGATGTCACGAGAAAATATCTCATTTTTAAGCACTACCTCTCTTGTACCTAGAAGTATCATCCAACCAAGAATAGGAGCCAGAGAAAAAAAATCAATTTGGCACTCAGCCAACCCTGCTCAGCTTCGGTGAGTCTTAGGGGCTATCATTTGGCCTATCCATGAGACCAAGGCCTATACATGAGACCTATATATACGCACTGCTGGACTACTCTTGGAGCACAACATCCAGGTCTGGATAGTGCCGAGCATATACTTCGGAGCATCATAACACAATGCATCCAAGCAGCTCCGCTCAATCATCCACCATCTCAACATGAAAAACACAAGTTCATGCATCACTACACCACACTCACAAACCCTTTTCCATCAGCTATCTCTATTTTATTCTGAATTATAACTGCAACCTGGTTTGGGGAGACTGAGGATCATGATCAGTTCTCCTATAGTCCTCTTTTATATTATGAGGTGACATACTTCTGGATCGTCTCTTTGTTGAAAATTTATCATGTTTAACATTACTGTGGTGTCTTGCTTCTTCACTTCTGTATTTTCTTTGGAGATCCTTGTTACTGTTTGATCTTCTAATTATACGCGTCCAATATGGACCATGAACACCATCTGTGAATTTTCTCCTGTTCCTCTTCCATGGTGGTACTTCATTTTTACATAAAAGTTTATTTTTAAATGGTTCTTCTGCCATAATAATTATTTTTTTAGTATTTATAAAAGTTTCTTGTTGCTTAATTTTTTTCACACTTATAAATCCTGAGTTTTCAGATTCCCTTTTGGTGTCTTTTCCTGCGTAAGCAACTATATTTTTAATAACTGTCTTTATATATTTTTTTTCTGTACTCAATTTTTGATTTGAGTTTATTAAGCTTTTGTTTATAATTTTTATATATGGCTGAGGACTAACACACTTTTCTTTCCATTTTATGGTTTCTTTCTCTATCTCCTTTACTATTTCATAGCATATATCAGACAATTTTTCTGAAACATTTTCTTCTATATTGGACAGTCCCTTTGTTATATTTTGATTATGTTCATTTTCACGTTTTTCATCTTCTTGAAGATCAGAAGATTTTAATTTTGCTTTATTAGATTCATTTTCATCCATTTGAAACTCTTTTACTGTATTTGATACAATTTCATTCTCAGCTTCTGTATATACTGTTTCTTTATTTTCAATTTTAGAGGTATATTCCACAATCAGAAGTTTTCCTGAAGGTAGACTGACAATTTCAAGATCACTCTTTGTAATTTCAATTTCTTCCTTTTTAACAATCTCAAATTTTGCTTCATCAGTAATAGGATATTCAATTTGTGATTCCTTTAAAATATCTTTGGTTGGAAATTCCAAAGTTTCCTCCTCATCCAATTTTTTAGACTGAATTATTTCCTTTATCAACTGGTTGAACTTTTCATTCTGATTTTCCACTGCTTCCATAATTTGTTTTTCTATTCTTTGGTTTGCTTCTATTGCTTGCTTGTTATCTTCTTCTCTTTGCTTATCTCTTTTTTGGTTATCTTCTTCTCTCTGTTTGATATCTTCTTCTCTTTGCTTATCTCTTTTTTGGTTATCTTCTTCTCTCTGTTTGATATCTTCTTCTCTTTGCTTATCTCTTTTTTGGTTATCTTCTTCTCTCTGTTTGATATCTTCTTCTCTTTGCTTATCTCTTTTTTGGTTATCTTCTTCTCTCTGTTTGATATCTTCTTCTCTTTGTTTGATATCTTCTTCTCTTTGTTTATCTCTTTTCTTTTGGTCTGCTTTTATAATTTCCAATAACTGGGCTAATGTAGACGTCTCCCCTGTTTTCTCTGATTCCTCATCTGCTTTAGCTTCTTGTTTATCTTCTTTCTCAGGAGGATCCTCTATGCTTTCTGTATTCATCATTTTTTTTGATTTTGATCTGGTTTTCATCAATATTTTATTCTAGTTTAGTGGTATTTTTTTAATTTCAACTTTAATAAGCTTCTCTCTCCATCCACACCATGACTTTACTCCATCTTCTTTGAAATGCCTGTTTCATTCTTTATGCCATTCATTTTTGTGTTGTTTTTCTTTTAAACTTTTATTTTTCCATCCTTCCTGAACAAATTACATCACTACATCATATGCACTGTTCATATCACAGAATCGTGATCTGCTTATGCCTATGAGTAGGCTAGCTAGATCGGACCTCACAGTAGGGTGGCAAATTAACCGGCCTATGAGTAGGCTAGCCAGATAAGGCCTCACAGTAAGGCGCCAAATGTAACCGGCCTATGAGTAGGCTAGCCAGATAAGGCCTCACAGTTGGGCGCCAAATGTAACCGGACCCCCATACAACCCTTTTATTACGTCAGTTGTAACAATTTTCTGATGAGCATGCTGTAGGAAGGAACTATCAATTGACATTCCTAATGCAGATGTTAATGCCTCCTACAACAATATTTCCTGCTCATCAGAGGATGTAGTACCATAGAGACTGGAAACATCTAAATATTTCTATGTTTGGTTTCCCAAAAAGCGCCATTAGAGTTCCGTCTCACTACAACCTGACTGGCCTAGGTCTAGTTATGTCAGACGTAGCTCAGAAAGCATGAGATTCTCATGAACAAGTGCTATAACTGATGAGTGATGCAATAAAACAAAACAGAATTGGACAACTGGATAACCAATTTAATTTTTAGTAACAAAAAAAAATTTATTAAATAACAATTAATTTGCAATTTCTAACGAAGTTCATTTCTATCCACATGATAACTCATTTTCATTTTACTTATGAAAGAGCTAGAAGCAGTTCTTTTTTTTATCAATAGTTCATTTACAAGTTCATTTATGAGAAGACGTTTGGAAACAGTCTAATTCAACAATAGTTCATTTTTGAATTCCTTTATGAGAAGAAGCTTGGAAATATTCTAATTCAACAATAGTTCATTTTGAATTCATTTATGAGAAGAAGCTTGGAAACATTCTAATTCAACAATAGTTCATTTTTGAATTCCTTTATGAGAAGAAGCTTGGAAATATTCTAATTCAACAATAGTTCATTTTGAATTCATTTATGAGAAGAAGCTTGGAAACATTCTAATTCAACAATAGTTCATTTTTGAATTCCTTTATGAGAAGAAGCTTGGAAATATTCTAATTCAACAATAGTTCATTTTGAATTCATTTATGAGAAGAAGCTTGGAAATATTCTAATTCAACAATAGTTCATTTTGAATTCATTTATGAGAAGAAGCTTGGAAATATTCTAATTCAACAATAGTTCATTTTGAATTCATTTATGAGAAGAAGCTTGGAAATATTCTAATTCAACAATAGTTCATTTTTGAATTCCTTTATGAGAAGAAGCTTGGAAATATTCTAATTCAACAATAGTTCATTTTTGAATTCATTTATGAGAAGAACCTTAGAAGCAGTCAAGCATTTATGGTTTATACAATAATTCATTTTGAATTCATTTATGTGAAGAAGCTTGGGAGCAGTCAAGCATTTATGGTTTATACAATAATTCATTTTGAATTCATTTATGTGAAGAAGCTTAGGAGCAGTCAAGCATTTATGGTTTATACAATAATTCATTTTGAATTCATTTATGTGAAGAAGCTTGGGAGCAGTCAAGCATTTATGATTTATACAGCATTTCATTATTTTATGAATTATTATTGATTGGTAAACATTTAAACTCAGCAATTCTTGGTTTGTGGAGCATTTATCATTTGGTAATTGAAGCATTTATAATTTAGTCAAATATAAAAGTATATTCATACACATAAACTCTGTTACATTACTCAGATGGAAGTAATATGCAATTAAGGCATTTCTAATCCATATAGTAAATACGTTCAAATATTTTTATAAATAAATTTGCGTACAATTATTTCATAACTTCACTTTATAACGTATGATAAAGATGTTTTAATATTTTACAAAACAAATTCTATGTAATTATTTCATAACTTCACTTTATAACGTATGATAAACATGTTCTAATATTTTATGAAACAAATTCTATGTAATTATTTCATAACTTCACTTTATAACGTATGATAAAGATGTTTTAATATTTTATAAAACAAATTCTATGTAATTATTTCATAACTTCACTTTATAACGTATGATAAAGATGTTTTAATATTTTATAAAACAAATTCTATGTAATTATTTCATGATGTCAATTTTTAATTTATGATAAAGATGTCTAAACATTCTTATAACATAATTACCTTCCAGTTTTGCAGTCTAGTTTACTCAAAAGAAGGCGGATTATTTCATCTATGTAAAGTCATGGCACAGCGTGGAGAGAATGAAGCCGCTAATTTACCCCATTGTCATTATAATTCCTCTAGCAAAGCTTTCTTTTTCCATTTTCACGTTTTGTTAAAGCTATATTTTAATATGTCAAAAGAATTAAGTAATACACCTTTTTTTTTTAAAAAAAAAAAATTTAATATGTTCTGATTCTCTGTGTAAGACGAGAGAAAAAAAAAAGTTCTTTTCTTCCGACGACGTGCCTAATTTGAATACTGCCTCAGTTTAACCCAAGTATCTTTTTTTTTTTCTTTTTAATGATTGGATAATTAATTTCTTTTTTTTTTTATTGAGACAGATAAAAAAAAAAATAAGATGATATAACATTTTATTCAAATCCATCAATCACAAAATTAAAAATATGATTTTTTTTTTAACAAATCACAGCTTTATTGCGTTCCCAATTAGACTGAATCACGCTAGACATTTTTGAATGGGGGGGGGATCTTATGAATATTTATATGAGGAACAGCATATCTGTTTCATTATATACTGCAAATATGGAGAATCTTTCATTTTTTTTTTTAGTAAGGTAAATTTTATTCAGGAGCATTACATAAAAAAACTTGATACTTGTACATGTTGATAAGTTGGAGAACAGATTTTGTAGCTATGCTAAGTTGTCACTTAAAATATAAAAAAAGGAAAGTTCAGGTGTCTTGAGATCTTTTGAGTTGTGAAATGTCCCAGAAGGCATTATTGTCTTGAGAAACAATTTTGTAGATAATTCACATCATGCTGATATTTCATTGAAGACTTGTTGAGCATTAATGAGTTTTAAGTCAGATTTTACCACTGTTCTACATAGAATCATGAATAATGTCAAATGTTTATTAATAAAAAAACATCAAGTTCTAAGAGGAAGGCCATTAGTTATCAAGTTCTTGGTCATTGTTTAAAAATAATCCATATAAAATTTATCATATTTAAATCGAATAATAGAATTTATAACTGTATAATATTTCTTTCATATCCTTTAAACTAATATTTTATTGTATGTAATGTGTAGTAGAACATCACATTGTTTTTTAAAAAATATTTTTTTACTATGGAATTAAGCTGATTTACAATATTCTCACATAGACTACAATTATGATAAATTTATGAAGAGAAAACGTTGAACAATAAGAACCTGCCCAAATTGTTAGCTTTTGTGCTGAACACTAAGTTTAACTTTTACAATGATACAAAAAATATAAAAGATAGTTTATTCAATCATATATATGTTTATAATTATATATGGCACAAATATTTTACTCATGATGTTACTGTTTCCAAAATATTTCTTTACATTAAAATAAACATGGAATTGAAATGAAAATAAGACAAAATAGTTTACTTTTTAAATCTATATTTTGGTAGACACTGGCTATTGTGTTTTACATTTATCATTCATTCCCAGTGTACACTGAATTCTATATGCATTTGAACCCAAAATATTACATTTTTTCATCTATAGTTGAATGTCATTTACATATTTTGTAATGGCACTTTGAAACACCAACAGTTTGAGATTGATGTTCCATCTAACTAGCTACCAAAATAGAATCCTTTTTAAAGAGATAGGACCATCATATTTTTATAAACAATTACAATGGAGAAATAAATGTTTGTCAGATTCTTTTTATTTTCATGATTGTGTTTTATCTGCAAATCCATATTACATTTCTTTAATTCTGTACATGGTACACATAAGTGTATGCGCTTTACACAGAAGAATTTAAAAATAAAAGTTAGAAAGAAGAAAAACAAAATGATATATATTGTAACCTATGTAAATGAATCAAAAAAAAAATATTCTATACCTGAGTCAAGGAGTCCCTAAAATGATCATAATATTTAAAAGAAATAAGTAAATTATTAGCAAATTAGGTATATGGAATCACGTGAAGAAATCATGTGAAGTGAGTACACTAGTAATTCAATAAAATATAACTCAGGTCTACAGGCAGTAGGTTTTATCCACTTTCATTTCTTGGTTTGATGTTAATTGCATGTTTAAACAAATACTAAGTGAATATGGTCTAGCAGGGCGCCACTAGATTATCTGAATCTAGACACGGTTATATCTGATAACCTTTTACATGTACCGGGTTTGAATCACTTTTTGGTACTTTATTTCTAATAAAAATGAGAGATTTTGCTTTTTGAGCCATATCACTATAAGCACTAATAGTTAGGTAAAAGTAAAACATCTTTAAACCAAAGTGGAGTATATTAGACATAAATCATTTCTCAGATCTTAACATAACAAATGTGTTTCAATATTTTATAAGTTCACTAGCTCAGATTATATATAACTAATTTAGGATGGCAATTCACTCATCCTTGCATGAAATAGATGATGGGATGTGGTTATAATAATACTAAGAGATCACTAAATATTATAAAATCAATATTTATTTATGGCCTTTAAACAGTTAAACAGCTCATTAATTAAAACGTTGATGATGATGATGATGATGATAATAATAACGATAATGACAATGGTTTCAACTACAGCTCTAGGACTAAGCCTAAACATAAAAATAAATTTTATAAAGAAATTCATAATTATTGCTTAATTTTAGCATATTTACTTATATCTTCAATAACTAATATTCAACCATTGATGATGATGAATAATCACACTTAACAAAGACTACACTTAATGAAATATATACGCCTCGTTTAATAAAACAAACTAATATTTATTACATTTCTAACATATACATAAAAATTTCTAGATAAATATGAAAATTGACATGAATAATAATAATAATTGATTATATAACACTCCTCAGATTAATTTTAAGTTCTTCCCCCTTTCCCTTCAAATGTATTTTGTATTAAGTTGGACGTCACATTGACCATGATTTTCACTCCATGAGAAAAGTCTTAAAAAAAAATATTATCTGCTCATTAGCACACATACTTTAAAATCCAACATGTAAATAGAATGTGAAAAAAAAAATGTTAGTAAAATTGAAAGAGCAAGTTTTAGAAAAAAGTTTTAAATTATTTTCTCCCCCTCCCTTCCAAGTGCTGAAATCTATACTGAACTTGAAACAAAATAATCTAATATTCTAATACTACTCATTATTCCACATTCACTTCCAATTATACACATATAAAAATATTATTATGTATGTGCGTGTTTTATCCCATGATAACAAAATATTATTTAAAACCAAAATAATAATATATTAGTTAAAACTAAAATCATAATACCATAAAAAAAAAAAAATTGTTTTACACATTAATATTTCACAACTGTAAAATTAATAAACAAATCATTTTCATACATTCAAGATCATTTATGAAGCTCAAAGTTATTATTAGTAAGACATTCTTGTTTTTAATCGATCTGAATAGTCTTTAAAGGTTCTTTAAATAAAAATGTATCACTTTATTGCTAAAATGTTTCTTAAGACTGATATCATAAAGAAAATAGATATAAAAAGTCATATTACCGATCTTTTGTTTGTGGCGAATTTCCAAGGGTTCAAACTTGTCTATATTTCTGCAGCTACTATGTGGGAACAATCTCTTTCTTGAGGTGTATAACTATTTAATGATGATGACTCTATTGAGGTTATTTGCTTTAGTGGACAATTTGGAAATCATTATAGTAAATTTTCTTCTCTTCTTGTCAAGCATGTGGATGAAATACAGCAGTTGTTTTCCCATTTGTAAATTTTCTTGAGTTTAAAATCAGTTGTTGTAACAATTAATTGGACTTGATGATTAATATTTATCAGTAGATTAATTCATCTTCTTTGAATGCAGGTGAATGCTTTCTTCCTTCTATTAAAAACATCTTATTTATCTGGTCAGTTGAAAGGTGTAGAATATTATTTTAGACACCTCTTTTCTTTCCTATGTGATGTGCAGCTTCCCCAGATGGTCCGGAATCGATGGGACACACATATAATTTTTCTAGCAAGCCATTTTTTTATATTTTCAGCATTCAATTGGATAGTTTAATAATCTAAATCAATCACAATAATAATAATAATCTAAGACAGCTTTTTATATCCAATTTTTAGCTAACTTAACCAATCAGAGATAGCATCACTTGCTATTTTTGGACAAATTTGTTTTAATTAGATCTCTAATTTATTTTCAACTATATTATTTTTCAACTGAAAAGTTCAATCCTTTTTCCAGACACTTTTGTTTTAAAAAAAAAATAGACTCAATTCTTATTTCCTTTCTTTTGTTTTTTTTTTCTTTTTAACATCCAGGTAACACTTCAAATCTTTGAGCTTCCTTCTTTAGATCTTGATAAGACAATTTAATTTTTAGAGTTTTCACCCATTATAAGATTCCAAAGTGAAACAATCATTTGCAAAAAAAAAATTGCTACAAAGATTGATATCTGATTAAACAGATTTCCTCTTTTAACAAAAAAAATTGTACAAAAAAAAATAATTTGACAGATTTAATACTTCCTTTTCTTTCAATATTTAGGAAATGTAAAATTTTGTATGTAATGTACACACATCCTTCATTCTTTCAAATCATTCATAAACTATCCTTAAATAATATGATTGCTAGCTTAGGAATTATAACCCAATTATTTAATTAAGTCTGTAACTTTTAAATCCCACTTATAATTAAAGAAAAGCAAAATAGAAGTATAGAATAAAATGTTAGAATTGATCAAGCATAGCTTAGTTTTAAAGAAAGTTACAATGTTGAATATTTAATAATATAAAACAAATAAATAATTTACACATACATTGCCTATATGTATGCATTATAACTTTGCTTTTTAACAGAAAATTTAAATATTAAATAGTTTAAATGTGTGTATTACCTTTCTATCAACACACAAACAAGTAAAGCATGTAATTGTGGACCCATTCTTTCTCTGTTTAAAGCTTTTAGAACTGGACCTTGTAGGGTTTAAACTTGGATGCCCTACAACTTCTTTTATGGTTATATAAAATTGTGATGATGATTTTGTTTTACCTTTTCTACATGCACATTACTATAAATTTGTCTAGTGACCAAATTGTAATGGCACAATATATATATTTAAATAAAAAAGGAGACAGTTAATTTATTAGATAAAAAATAGAAATATATTTTTCTTTAAATAATATCAAAGAGCAGGGTAAAGCCTATTAGATGTAAACATTTTTAAATTTAAAAGAACATTTATCTACCCTCTTTTAACTAAAAGAAAAATCCAATGGATTATAAAAAAAAATTACAAATTTAATTATGTAAAAGTAACAATAAAGTTACTTAGTAAAAGAATTTCATTCTATAAACAATAATTGAAACTTTATAATTAGAGATCTCTAATTTGCATCAAATATCTGATCAGAAGGAATTTGGTCTTATTAGAAATTAGTATTTCCAATAGATTAGATAATCAGTTTGATCAAGTTGTAATTAAAAGTAAGAAGAGAAGGTTAGCTAATTAAAATAGTTTGAAAAACTAATTAATAACATGAGTGGTCACAATGGATAGCAAAGGTATAAAAGCTACAAAATTTCTATTGTTTGATGCTTCTGACAAGTTTTACTGTGAGAAGTCTATAAAATTTTCTTGAGTTTTGCTGTCAGTTAATTCAGTAGTATGCTATTAATCATTCATTCTACTGCTGGTTTGCTATACAAAGTTCTCGGCCAACAATGAGAAATGTATAGCAATATTCAGAGACATATGAACATTACTATGTGCTGCTGAACTACAGAGGGGTCTTCATTCAGGTTTTACCATTCAGTTTTTCACTATCTGATTCCTGACATGTAGTAACAACTTTTACCAATTTGAATGAGAGCTGAATCTTTATATTCAATGCTCCATAAATCATTAATACATTGTTTTCTTGATTGGATTTAAATTTACAAAGATTATAATTTCTGTATAAAATGCTTTGAGGCTGGAAAATTTATAAGCTTTAGGTGCTAATGATTATGGTTGTATAGTCCATCACTTGAATGAATCTGACTAACATTTTATAATTTAATTGAGTACATTTGCGCTGAACATAAAGATTTAAAAACTATTATGCCTTTTGGATTATTTTGTTGTTCATTTTAATGAAGTCATATGTATAAGATCTTGCTGTATTTCCTTGATTTATATAGTCTGGGATGCAAAGAAGGATATCATCAATATATCATATGTATAACAGAGAGGGGATTTGATTAGTAGGTATAACCTCTTCTTCAAAATTATTTAGTAGGTTACTCAATATTATGTCACTAATAGAAAGAGCCATTGGCCATTCCTCTATATATATCATTAGATAAAGCAGTAATATATTCATGAATCCAATTCAGGCATTTGATAATAAATTCAGTTTTTGAATGTTGTACCTGGTTTTAGCTAGATCATCTTTAATTATTTAGATGGATAGTTTTCATGGGACAGAATCATATAGCTCTGTTATATTCAGTGATGTGTTAAGATCTTGGTTGCTACAAATTCTTATGTTTTGATTTTGTTAATGTATTAAAAAATAATTTGATAATAAACTTGTCAAACCAATCTGTTTGGTGAACCACTGGTTAATAATTTTCAAAGCTATGAAATAATAGGCTCTCTTAAAATCAGTCCTTAGTCATAAAGAATGTTCAATTTTATATAGTTTTATGTTAGCAAATATTCTGAATGGGATTACAGTCAATAGATAAATATTAAAATATTTGCATTTAGTGAAAGCCTTAATGCAAAACTTCCAAAGGATTGCTGATGTAAATTTGTCTTTATTTCTTTTTATATTATACAAATCCATTGGTTTTAATTTTAAATTATTAATTTGTGTGTTAAATTTTGTAGAAAAATCTTGTTTGGAAAGTATGATAAATCTAATCTTCTTATCTTCTTTAATAAAATAATGTCTTTTCATAAATATATTATTTAGTAGACTTTGATATCTTTAAAGCAATTCGTTTTCCATCTTGATTTGTTTATAAACTGATGTTTGTAATATTTGGCCAAAGATCTATTATCTCTGATGATTGTCATTGTATATTGTTTCTATGCCCATTGTGAGCTCTCTCATTGGTCGTTTCTATAATTTGCTAAGAAATCATGGTCCATAATCTATAATTTTCTTTATGTTATCTGAAGGATTGTGTGTTATTGAATTAACAAATTTATATGTAGTTGTGGAAGCTAATTTTACTTATTTTTTTAAGCTAGTAAGCTTATTTTCTTTATGTATTTGGCTTGTATGTTAAGAGCCAAAATTATACATTTGTCATTAATATTAGACAGTATTTCTTGTGGTTAACAAATGTTTCATTTACATTGCTCCTTTATTTTCAATGCAATTTTACAACCTTTAATGATAATAATATTTGTTTTAAATTGCATGTTATTAAAGTAGTAATGATTTGAAAGGTTGCTATTCTTTCACATGTGCATTACTATTGTTTACAGACAGACAATAGCTGTTGAACAGTGGTCTGAGGAGTGATCAGGCCTAGACACATGACAGAGATTTTTTTTGATAAGAAAAGAATGATACCACTCTTTTCTTTTACTTAACTTTTATATATATAAGCCAGTCTTAAGCATCTTGACTTGAAAGCATGAATATATAAACATATACATAAGTCTGGCTTATATATATAAAACCTTTAATGATGTTATTCAGTGAAAAAAATTTTAGTTGGACACTGATTTTTTCTCACTTATGAATAGCCTTGGATAAATATATTTGGCATTCAGGAATATTTTATGAACTAAACATGTTTCAAGAAATGTAATTCTTTCTTTTAAAACACAAGGCAATTTAAAATTTTAAATACCATCTTATGCTTTTGATGGATATTCATTTTGTTTTAATGCAAACTTTTTCAGGAAAATGTAGTTCAAAATAAATACATACAAAATGTATATAAAGATAAGCTTGGTGTAATACTTTAATAGAATGATATGCAAAGCATTGTTTTGACTAATTGGTAGTCATATTCATAGAAATAGTAATTTAAGAAGCTTGTGACTTTTATAAAAAAAAACCAAGAGTGAGAATTTGCATAAAATTTGAATATACGATGTTTATGAGAATTGCACAGCACATATATCAATACATTAGGGATAAAACTAATAACAATGTCAAATAAATTTCCCCCCAACATGAGGTTAAAGATGGTCACAGGTTCAAATCTAACTCTGCCAGCATTTTCTGCTTTGAAAGAAATGATGTTAAACATTAAGTTAAAGAGGTCTGGTATATTGTCAACAATATACATGCCATCAACAAAAAAATATCATATGTGACCCTATCACAAATGTAACTCTATTAAATTAACTTATTTATATCATAAATTTAAATGTTTTTCAAATCTCCACTCTTGCTTTTTTATTTTATAAAAGTCACAATTCTTCTTGGACAATTATTGCTATGTTTATAACTATCAGTTAGGCAACAACATGTTTAGCATATATTGCGGTTAAAATATTAAATCAAACTTTTCTTTATATACATTTTGTATGTATTTATTTTGAATTATATTTTTCTGAGAAAAGTTTTTAAAAGATTGAAGTTACGTGATACAAAATTATACCCATTAAAAACATAAGATGGTGCTTAAAATTTCTAAGTTGACTTGTGTTTTAAAAGAAAGAATTAAATTCCTTGTTTAACAGTCTACTTGTGATCCCTGTCTAATAATTTAAGTGAGAACAGATTGCTAACCCTTGCTTCGAGTAGGTATATTTATGAGCATCGCATATCCGATCTCAAGTGCCAATCTTATCAATTAATAAGAACTATATCCCTCAAAAACGAAAAAAAGGTTCCAGTGGAATTTATCAGGTGACTTATCGTGGCTAGCTCAATCTCAAGGGCTGGGAGACATTGTATCCTGATTAGCTCAATCTCAAGGGCTGGGAGACAATGTTTATTGGGAGAACGAAGCCAAGGTTATCTTACAAAGAAAGGTCATTTATACACACTATTATAATTTTCCTATCTGCCCTACGAATCTTATTACAGTATTTTATTTCTTTTAGAAATATACGGTCATGAATATCGGTAAGCTTTTAAAAATAATAACCCAGAAGTTATAAGAATATCGGTAAGCTTTTAAAAATAATCATCCAGAAATTATAATAATCTTATAATTCAAATAAATACACAAGTTATAGTTTGAATTCTAAGATTTATTAATATCTGTATATATTAATATTCATTCCGATATATATATAATATCAATATACACATTCATGAAAGAGTGCAACTATACATCAGAGTTGTATTTATTAAATTATTTAATCTATTTCTATAATTACTTTCTTTAAGTTGGGACAAAGTGCATATTTCTTAATTTATTATTATATGTTCATTTAATATATAGAGAGAAAGTCACAGTTATCTCGTTTGAGAGCGAACGGTTACGTGTTTAAGGTTGATGATCCATAAAGTATTGCAATTGTGATTGTCCTAGCGAGAATTGTTAGTCTGGAAGATGATAAAAGATTCCATAACATTTTCTCATAAGATAATCCATCCTAGAGGTTAGGTAGGTGATTCTAAAATTGATTGCATGATAGTTTTTGCTGTTTAAAATAGACAGCTAAAATCTCCATAGATAAAGGTCAGGCAGGTCACAAAGTAGCTGTCCACTGGGCCGGTTTAATGAATCCACATGATTCTTCTACCGCAGTACTTCGATGGAGTCCATTCTTATTAATTTTTATTAATTAATAAAATCGCTTTATGAATTTTACTTTCCACGCTTCTTTCTCTCTAATGGACACTTTTCGGAATCACTACAAAATAAATATATATATATATATAGTTCTTTTTATTTAATTCTCTTTCACCTCACCTTTTTATTATCTATCCATACGCGATGACCATATCTCAGGGATGCTTTCAGCTCCCATTGGTCAGTTCTTGTAATTCTGATGACAAGTATCATTAACAGAAATTGCCCATGGCACAACTTACAATTCCTTTTATTACTCTCCAGCCTTATATTTTAATTTGCTTTCGTTAAGAAACATGTGCTACTAATGACATTATTTAAATAACGATAACTTACTACATTAATAAACAACAAAATATATAGAACAAAAATATAAAAATACAACTCCGCACATAACTGCTTCTCTTCATCTTCATATACAAATTTGTTAGTAATTAATTCTATGCAACATCACAACATGTGTAATAAATATATATGTATACGTTCATGTTTTTAAATGGTTAATGTATTTCACTCATACTCTTTTGTAATAGGGTTCGAATGTAAAGCTATAAATTTTCTTGCATCTATTAATTTAATTCATAATAACAATTGCAATAAACACTCTTTTGTAATCATTATTGCCTTTTACTTCCTTTAGTACCCGTATTCGAACCCAGCTACTGAGCTACTGTTACACTTGAAACATGTTTAGTTCTTCTTTTTTTTTCCTGAATTGCTGTTAAGTATATTTATCTAAAGCTATTCATATCTATTTTACTAAAAAATATCATTAAAGATTGTAAAATGACGTTAAGAAAGAGGGAAGATGTAAACATAAAATTTGTTTACCACAATAAATACAGGAAAAAATCAATAACCAAGAAGAGTTTTGGATCTTAAATTACAAGCCAAATACCCTAAGAAAATAAGTTTTCTAGGAAAAAGGCAAGGAGTAAAATTAGCTCCTACAATTACATATAATTTTGTTAATTTAACAACATACAATCTGCAGATAATATAAAGAAAATTCTAAATTATGGACCACAATGTGTCTGTAGAATATGGAAACACCCACATGGAAAGAGCTCTATAGTGACAATCAGCATAAAAAAGATTATTGGCCAAATAGAGCAGACAGCAGTTTATAAACAAATCAAGGCAGATAACTTGGATTGGTTTAAAGTTATCAAGTCCACTAAATATTTTCATGAAAATATATTATTTGCATTAAAAAAGATGAAGCAAATCCTTTGATTTACTTTTCAAACAAGATTTTTTTCCCCAAAAATTTACATACAATTTAATAATTTAAAGCACTAACCAATGGATTTGTATAAAATAAAAAATAAGACAAATTTACATCAGTAATCCCTTGAAAGTTTCATAATAAGGCATTCATTAAATGTGAATATTTAAATATTTTTCAGTCAGCTACAATCCTGTCCACAGTAATTGCTAAATAAAACTATATAAAATTGAACACCTTCTATGCTAATGATTGATTTTGTGGAGCCTATTATTACAAAGCTTCAAAAATATTAACCAATTGATCACCAAAAAGCTTGGTTTTAAAAAGTTTACTGTCAAATCATCATTTGAATGTATTAACAAAATCAAAAACATAAGACTTTGTAACCAAGATAATCTCATATCATTACATATAAGTTATATGGTGATATCGCATGGAAACTATCCTAATACTTAAATATGCCCTTATTAAAACTGAATGCAACATTTAAAAAACTGAATTTAATATAAGAATGCCTGAATTGAATTCATTAAAATTTTTATTGCTTTATCTAATGATGTATATTGTAAAATGGATGAGAGATGGCTTATGGGTCATCCTATGAGTGGTATAATATAAAGTATTATAAATTGAATTTAATAAAATTGAAGGTTATACCAAAATACTCAAATCAAATTTCATCCCAGTTATACACACAATACAATAACAAGGTTCTTATTTGTGTCCCTGGGTTGCATATCAAGGAAATATAACAGGATCTTATGCAAACATCTTCATTAAAATGAACAATAGGAAATGAAGTTAATCTAAAAGACTTAAGTTTTTAGATAAATTTTCAGTGTAAATGTACTCAATTAAATTATAAAATGTTAGTCAAACCCATTCAAGTGTGAAATGTTAAATGTTCTCAATCATTAGCAATTTTACACAGAAACTATAATCTTTGTAAATTTGAATATGATAAAAAACTAATATTGAAACAGATATCAATGGTATATGAGATATCACATACAAAGATTCAGCTCTCATTCAAATTGTTAAAAGATTTTATGCTAAAATTAGGAACAGACCTACTCAAGATAATGAAAAACATTAGATATCATCTCCACATATACACAGGACTACTCACTGTAAAATCAACATTTGCAGTGGAATATACAGAATTGGTCTTTGCATCTCTCCTGCCCTCAATCACATTATTAACAATACAAAAAACCAGCTGTCTCTAGAGCAGAATTCCCAAGTTGTATACAAAGTTATATGCAACAACACAAACTGCCATGCAATTTATTATGGGAATTGCATGCCAATCTGTCCAAGAGCATTGCACAGCCATATACCATTACAGGCAAGATAAAACTGATACTGAGATCAAATTCATTTTTCTTGAATATGAGTCTTAACATGGTCACAACTTTAAACCTACATCTGTCAGAATTGTCTGCACTGAAGAAAATGATGCTAAACATAAAGTTAAAGGGGCCTGGCATGTTGCCAACAATATACATGCAATTAAAAAAAGAATCATGCATCACTTTATCAGAAAAGTGGCTCATTTAAATTAACATATTTATATGCTATATTAAACCACCTTCAGCTATTGCTCTATCATATACCACTAATGCACATGACCACACACATGTGGAAAAGATAAATAATCACCAATACATGCATGTCATGCTGAAACAGCAGTCATTAGTTGGTCCAGATGATCATCTTCCACACGTATATACAATCAATGCTCAGATTTATATTAAGATACCAATCTTCATACTTTAAAGGACAGGCTTCAATCTACTCCAACCTCCAACTCTTCTGCAATAGCATTGAAAATCCAATGACAAATTCTATGATTAGTCTGTCTAATGTATGAATGTAAACAAACTCCACATGGCATTTCATATACATAATGTGATTCCAAAATAATTTTATCATTAGGGGATGGAAATAATTATTTTTTTAAAATGTAAAATAAACACAGGAATGGAAGAACACATTTCAACAGTTAGAGAAAATCTAATTCATCAGCCAGTTATTCACAAATTAAATTAATAAACCAGTATATCAATTATAATAAAATGAGATTTTGCCAAAAATTGAATAATATGACAAGAGATTTCCAAATAAGTAATGGAAGAAAAATTAAAAGCCTCTATTTATATGGCCTAGCTCTGAACCCCAAATCTGTACTAGTATAAAAATGAAAACATGAAAATTCCTCTTGTTAATACTCCTAATTCTTGAGTTAGCTAAATCCATAACATTATAAAATAAGGAAAGTTTAATTAATCTGTTTTATAACAATACCAACACATTTGATTACTAAAATTTGTAATGAAATAAATTGATTATATGAGAATGTTGACTTTTATATGCTCTATGAGTTATATAATGTTAAAATCTATAATAGTATTAATTGTACAATAGCAAACCTTTAATAATGTAAATAGGCTCACTGAAATCTGTACAAGTTAAGTTAACCAAATTTCTAATTGAATAAAATGAGCAAAAGTTAAGCAATCTCTGTTAATAAAATTATCCAAAATCCATTTTGGAATAATATTTAATATTTATGAATAATATTTATATACTAGATAAATATCAACCTTATTGAATACCAATATTGTCTACATATTATAAATAACTATATTTGTAATTACGACAGATATATTAATTAATATTTTATAATAATATTCATTCATAAATAACTTTTATTATTAAGTGATAAGTTTATACTATATTAAAAAATGAATAAATTTTAAACTTAATCATTATATAAACGTTTACCATAATAATTTTTAACTAGATTTTACACCAATTTATTTACTAATTAGATTTTATATGTTTATATTTGCATTAAAATTCTATATTGTATATCTTTTAATTTGATTGTGTTTTAACTTGAATTTATTAAATAATAATAATTTTATGCATAAAAACTTATATTAAGATAAGTAATAAATATGTTATAGTGATTTAAATTAAGGTATCATAAATTATATATTTTAACTATAAGTTGGTGCAAGACATTAGACATCCTCTCTCAAACTATAAAAAATATAGATTTGTCTATTGTCTTCAATAGACAATATATGTATATAAATCATACAAAAATATTAATGTGATGTAGTCTTCTATATAGCATTTATCAGCAAAAAAAATAAAAAAAAATACTGAATAAAATATATTATGATAATTTAAATGTAAAGTTAAAATTATCTATTAAATTTTTCTTTGGTTAAATTATATATTTATATGTTTACTTTTACATATGTATATGTTAAATGACTTTTTAAAACAATAGTAGTATTAAATCAAATAATCATTAGATACATAAAATATACAACCTGCATAAACAGTAAATAATGTTTATGTTCAAAGAGTTCTTCAGTATCATAATTACTTTTTATTCTTTTTAAAATTTGAATGGAGAAAGTTCATAAGAAAAATTAATATTACGTGATATTTTAAGGTATAACAATTTCAAAAACTCATTTCTTTTAAAATATCAATAGTTTTATTTAACAAATTGATTACTTACAATTCCTGGCAGAATTTCACTCTGTAATTGACATTAATTAATAAGTATTATCCTATTATCCTTTTAAAAATGATAACTATCCCATTTGAAATTATTTTATCAAATTATTCATTCCTTTGTTGACATCAGATATATAGAGGTGTGTGTAAATAATAAATATAATGGGAGTTAAATATTATATACAATCTTTCAATCTGCAGAAGTTCTTTTGTTTAATTCTTTATTTAATATATATATATTTGCTTGCTAAAGAGTAAATCATAGAACATACACATAATTAAAGGAAAATAATAACAATTAGTCAAAATTATAAATAACTATTAATTAAATGTCATCTTAATAACTTATTTAGATTTTAATCTCATGTTAGTTATAAATCATAATAAATTAAGGATTCTTTATAAATTTTGTATTCCTTTGATACAATTAACATAGTTACATATTTTCTTCTAGATTTGAAAATAAGTGTTGTTTAGCATCGCCATAGATATAAATATTTACACGTATTACTTTTTGAGGTTATTTCTTTAGAATGTCATTAATTTCATTTTATTATTTATTACAAATTGTTATTATTATTTATTAAATCAGAAGTCCTGAGTTTGCTTACTTTAATTAATTAATCAGCAATAACTGTAAATTGTATTAACAGAAATATAAACAAATGAACATTAACTAGATATGTTTCAACATTATTATTTCATGCTCACCTTAACTAATTAATATTTAAATTATTATTTTAAACTTACATTACATCCAAAAGCGCTAGAATTCTTCATTATTCAATTTATTTTAAAATTGTGTGGGTACATATTAGTGAATTAAGACTAAAGCATATAAAGAATTCGCTTCAATTTACTCTATAAATTTAAATTTAATTTGGTTTCAATGGAATCTCTGTCTTTTGGGCATTACACTCCTCTTTATCCTATTTATATGATATATATAAGCCTATTATTAATAAAAAAAACAAAATGGTAATGGAAATTAAGATTTTATTTCTTTTCCATTTAAGTCATCAATTTATAATTGATTTATAAGAATTGACATTTGTTGGGTCATTTTAGAACTTGCTTGAAAAAAAAGCTCTTAACTTAAATTCATTATTAAACAGTTCAAAACAATCAATTGGTGACAAATGTATTCTTATTATTGTTTAAAATATTTCTTCAATTGTAAAATTTATATAAAAAGTAAATAAAGCGTTAATAAGAAGGTTAAAGTTCATAAGAGTAGATTTTAAAATAAGTCTGTAATTCAGCTTTCTACATTGATGAATTAATAACTGAAACACAGGCTTAATATATACCTGTGTCTATATATGTAATATAGGGTATATGAACACAGATTTTCAGATGATCCATCACTCTCCATTCTATCTAATAACACTGATACACTCAAGCACATATATGCTGAAAAGATAAATAATCACCAATAAACGTATTTCATGCTAAACCAGCAATCATCAGTTGGTCCAGATTATCATCTCCCACACAAAGATACTATAAGTGCTCAGATATATATTAAGATGGACAATCCTCATACTTTAATGGACTGGCTCCAATCTACTACACACTCCAACTCTTCAACCATCCATCCAATAGAAAATCTGAAGATGGAATGCTCGAAGGCCACCCTGAGGGCGATGAATTAAATATAAGTCAAAAATATTATTTGACAGTTCTGAAGTTATCTTTATGCAAAATAAAACAAATTTAAAAAAAAGTAAAAGAAACTCTGAAGATAAATTTTGTGGAATCTAAAGTCATTGACCTCATGAAAATTTTATTTTATATTAAAAGTGTGTTGTTTTGAAGTGATTAATTGGAAGACACATACTGTTTTGTGTGTGTGTGTGTGTATTGTATTAAGGTAATTTTCATTCAATAAGGTATATTTTTTATTAAAGGTAATCATGGTCATGAGAAAAGTTTAGTAGAGATTTGTTTTTAGCTACCACTTAATTTACTCCTGCTCATTTTCATTTCTTATATGGCTTGTTTACTTTAGAAATAGTATGCTATTTATGTACTTTTCAATCATTATTTTACCTTTATTGTAATTGATATTAATTTAAGAGTTGTTTTAAATGTGATTTCTGCAAGCCTGTGTTTATTGATTTATCAATTTAAGAAAAAAATCAAAACTGGTCAGTATGTTATGGAATTTTGGCATAATATACCCATTTTTACTCTATGGTTAACCACAACAACAATACATCCAAAGATACATCTTTATCATTAGTCAAAATAAGAGTCATAGATCACATGACCCTATCTCTTAAGCTTGTAAGTTATAAAACAATGAGGATTGCCAATTCCTCTACAAGCTTTATGTTAAATGCTTAGCCAGAGCCAGCACTTAAAATATCTCTGAGGAGTGCCAAAACACAAAACCATGGTGAGGGGTTTGGGGAGGGGTTCCTGACAGAGATATTTTAAGTTCTGGCTCTGGCTAAGCATTTAACACAAAGCTTGTAGAGGAATTTGAAATCCTCATTGTTTTATATCTTTATCATTAGTCTGATTTATATGCAACTTTTTTAAAATAAAAATATTTATTTTTTATTTATTTATTATATATTTTTGATTGTTTTATACATTAATTTGTTAATAATTATATAAATAAAAGTAATACCCCCATATATACTTTTATTTAATTTTTAAGAGTTAATAAGCTTGTTCACAATAAATAGAAAAGTAATACATGACAATGTTTGTCCATGCTCATTATTTACTTGTACAAATTGACATGGTGTTAGACTTTTTTCAAATTTTGTAATAATTATAAAGCAAATATCAGATTATAAAGCAGAATTTAATAGACTTATCATAAATTCACATGTATTTGCTCACATTTTAAAAAAAAAACAGTATAAAGTAATAAAAATAATTTATTTATTTTTTCAAAATTCTTTAATTTTAAATCTTAGCATGAAGATTTACATCATTTGATGTTATTTAGAACTCATATTTTCAATATTTTCAAAGTTCAAAGTTGGTTTAAAAATATATTTCATTAATAAAATGAAATTCAAAAGAAATTTAGGTCCAATTTATTAAGATTTAGTACAAAATAAAAATTTTATACTAAAGTAAAAAGCTAAACATTATCTCAATTTTTTATCAGGGGAAACAATAAAAGTGCCTTGATTTGACAGAGTTAAAATTCTATGATTTTTTTATTATATATATTGCCATCATTTATAGTCCCTTTTATAGTTTATGAGTAATGAAATAAAAAAAAAAACACCTTAAGTCTTATATTTAATAAATATGTTTATTAATTTGGATAAATGTAGAGGGATCAAATACTTTATTTATTAAATTAATATATTAAGTTATATCAAATGACAACAATGCCTTATTAAGATTAGAATAAAGATAATCAAACATTCACAAGTTTATGTCTTAAAAAAAGATTGTCATTATTTCTATTGATTGCCAAATGATAAAACAAACTTAAAACAAAATAAATTATGTTTTAATTTTACATACTGTTATCAATAAATTTTGGATTTGTAGCAAAGCAATGATACACTTTGAATAGAAAATTTCTTAGGAGGAAAAGAACACAAACTTCCTTCCATTTGATATCTTTATGACTAAAATGGAATGGCTAACAACAAACACTATGCCAAATACTATGGAGTTAAGATCATTAAATATATCATGGAATATAATATTGACAGGATGAATAATTGGATATCATTTAATGAATAAAATGTTTATGGATGCTTTCATTTGTATCTCCTAGAATAGAGGTTCCAATGAAAATGCTGCAGGATAGGAAAGAAATCAAAGTTCCATATATGCTTAACTTAGTACTAGATGCTCACCAACAAATTTCTTAGAATTATCTATTCAGATGAATTTCATTCTTGCCAATATAGTTAAAAATATAATGGTAACTTTTGATAAATATTTTTAAAAATTTTTCTTTTCTATTAATAATCTTAATCATAAGCATTTTTTCTATCATTTGATATGCATTTCAATAAAAAAAGATAAAACAAGCAAGTTAAGCTTGAATTAATTATTAATGTGTTACTTTTATAAAATCAATCAAAAATTAAAAAATATAATTAATAATTGAGTTCAAAATTATTAAATAACTTATTATAGAAGCATTTCTTGATTTTGAATGATATATTTTCTTTAAACAAAAAAAATAATAGCATTAAAATTCCATTATATTTTAAATATTTTGTGTGTGGAAAAAAACTTTGTAAATAATTCATTATTACTTGACTATATGTTAATAATTTTAATTATGGATTGTATCTTTTGATTGCAATTTGGCTGGAGTAAATTATATATATATGAAAAACAAAAAAAAACACAAGTTAAAACTTGCTAACACTTGTATTTATGACAATAGATGGTGTTCTACCAAAAACACCATCAAGCATAGTTTTTTGTTTACATAAACGTCAGAGCAAGCATTCACTATCTCTAACTTTAATTTCCACCTTCAGATCATGATTTCAAGCTATTTGCTATCGTCAGTGAAGGACAGGAATAAGAAAATAAATCTAAACACAAACTCTGAGCACTTATGAAACAGTTTCTATTCAGCTTGCAAGCATGAATCTTTTAGACATGTAATGTCTTCAAACTCAGCATAGCAAGCCAGATAGCTACATGGGCCTGATCTCAGTTCAGCATCACCACATAGTAGAAGCCTCTGCAATATATATCATTGCAAGAAAGACCTCAAAGGTCATTTATGAAAAAAAAAAAACACAAGTTAAAACTTGCTAACACTTGTATTTATGACAATAGATAGTGTTCTACCAAAAACACTGTCAAGCATAATTTTTTGTTTACATAAACGTCAGAGCAAGCATTCACTATCTCTAACTTTAATTTCCACCTTCAGATCATGATTTCAAGCTATTTTATATCATCAGTGAAAGACAGGAATAAGAAAATAGATCTAAACACAAACTCTGAGCGTTTATGAAACAGTTTCTATTCAGCTTGCAAGCTAGATAGCTACATGGGTCTGATCTCAGTTCAGCATCACCACATATTAGTGAATTAAGACTAAAGCATATATTTTCTCTATAAATTTGAATTTAATTTGGTTTCAATAGAATCTCTGTCTCTTGGGCATTACACTCCTATTTATTTCTTTTCCATTTAAGTCATCAATTTACAAATTGATTTATAAGAATTGACATTTGTTGGGTCATTTAGAACTTAAATTCATTATTAAATAGTTCAAAATAGTCAATTGGTGACAAATGTATTCTTGTTATAGTTAGTGTTTAGATCTAGTTTCTTATTCCTGTCCTTCCAATGATATATATTGCAGAGGCTTCTACTATGTGGTAATTTTGAAAACCTTATGCTCATAAATGTATCTTTGAGGTTTTCTTGCAATGATATATATTGCTGTGGCTTCTACTATGTGGTGATACAGAACTGTTATCAGACCCATATAGCTATCTGGCTTGCTATGCTGATTTTGAAGACATTATGTGTCTAAAAAATTCATGCTTGCAAGCTGAATAGAAATTGTTTCATAAACGCTCAGAGTTAGTGTTTAGATCTAGTTTCTTATTCATGTCCTTCACTGATAATAGCAAATCAGCTTGAAATCATGATCTGAAGGTGGAACTAATGATAGAGATAGTGAATGCTTTCTCTGATGTTTATGTAAACAAACATATGCTTTGACGGTGTTTTTGGTAAAACACCATCTATTGATCATAAATACAAGCGTTAGCAAGTTTAACTTGTTTTTCATAAATGTACCTTTGAGGTTTTTTTGCAATGATATACATTGCAGAGGCTTCTACTATGTGGTGATACTGAACTGTTATCAGACCCATATAGCTATCTGGCTTGCTATGCTGACTTTCAAGACATTACGTGTCTAAAAAATTCACGCTTGCAAGCTGAATAGAAATTGTTGCATAAATGCTCAGAGTTAGTGTTTAGATCTAGTTTCTTATTCCTGTCCTTCACTGATGATAGCAAATCAGCTTGAAATCATGATCTGAAGGTGGAACTAATTCTAGATATAGTGAATGCTTTCTCTGATGTTTATGTAAACAAACATACGCTTTGACAGTGTTTTTTGGTAAAACGCTATCTATTGATCATATATATATATATTCATTGTATGATTCTAGATTGCAGTTATTAATTCAATTATTATTTGTTTCAACCACGCAGTGAGTTAATATTTATATTAATAAATTTATATTTACTATTTATTAATCTAAGTATCTGTTCATTTACCTATCACACAATCCATTCACAATTTATTTTATTATTAAGATATTTAACTGCGCATCATCTATATTCTATCAGCAAGTAAATCACTTATTGAATTTGTTTTCTTTGCCAATCAAAAACATTTATCTCTGGACATATTGGCACTTTAAAAATTCATGAGTTAATTGTAGATGTAAATCTATACTATCAGAGATCCAATTGTGGATTAATCCATTTGTTTATTTATTAGTTTGCCTAAATACAACATTTATTCAGTATATTTAGGTTGCCAGTACATAAGTGGAAAAAATTACTCAGTTCATAATTTTATTTATTACATTTGGTTGCCCAAATCTATAAGATATTTGCAGGCTGATCACTCATGATCATTTATAATATTTTCTACTATATTTGTGACTACCCAAATTTGTGAGCTATTCAGTGATCAGTTAGTTCATTTTATCCATATTGGTTTTGGTCAGTTTTTATTTATTATATTATTCATCATTGTTGATGACCAGTATTTTATTGTTCCATTACATTTTTAGCTTGTTCAAATAAGTGGGCATTTGTAGGCCAAGCAACTTCTCATCCATTATTTTATTAATTGTCCATTATATTTTGGCTTCTCGGATAGGAGTATATTAATATTTATGAGTTAATGTTGTTTAATTAGCATTGTTTTAATATTTTATATTTTCCATTATAACGTATATATTACGTCAACTGAATTTTGAGATGAGTTTTAGTATATGGTAAAATAACAGTCATAATTATATTTGTTTGATTTTTGCATGGTGAATATGTTAAATTATAAAGTTTTTGGAATGGTGTTGCTATGACAATGATAATATTGATATAAAATTGATTATTATTAATTGTATTGTAAGATTGTAAATTGATTTTATTCCATTTGAAAGGAAAATGAATATGGGAATAATAAAGCATATAGTTTGGACAAAATTACTATTCTTTGTTATTGTATGTTTCTTTTTCATTACTACATTCACAATAGTAAGTTATAAATAATACAAATAAATATTTAATATTTCAAATATATTTGTCCTTTTTTATTTGGATGAAACTATACTAAAGTAATATGTATAAAATTATACTTCCAGCATAATATATTGAAAATGTGATGAAGATTGTTTAATTTTTCTTAAAATGAAAAATAGTATTGGCATTGTAAAACATAAAATTTGGTTGTATATAATAATTCTATAATGCAATATAGAAAGTGTACCAATAGCTCAAACAAGCTCTTATTAATAAGTGTGGTAAAAGAAAATATTTAAAATCTCTATCTGGAATATTCTTATCCCCAGACCAATTGGTTTCAGGCTTATGGCTCACTTTAGTGAGGAGCTAGAATATTCAGACCCTAGATCTAAAATATCAACTCAAAACCCAGCATTTATTTCATATGTAATATTTAAGCAGAACCTCTGAATTTTTCAGACATGAAAATGTCTTTTACTCCAGCTATTTAACTTAAATAGCTATATGGGACTGAACCAAATTCAGATCTACCATATATTAATAACCTCAGCATTGCCAAAACCTTAAAGGTAAAATTATAATAATCAATAAAGCAAGTCATATATAGCATGGCATTACTTTATAAAAAGCTTGTATTTACAAAAATACAATATAGAGAGCATACCAATAGCTCAAATGAGCTCTTATTAATAAGTGCAGTAAGCGAAAATATTTAAAGTCTCTATCCAGAATATTCTTATCCCTAGACCAATTGGTTTAAATTAGATAGCTGAAATAAAAGACATTTTCATGTCTAAAAATTTCATAGTTTTTTTTGCTTAAATATTACATATGAAATAAGTGCTGGGTTTTGAGTTGATATTTTAGATCTAGTGTATGAATATTCTAGCTCCTCACTGAAGGGTGCCATACATTCGAAAACAATTGGTCTGGTGATAAGAATATTCCGGATAGAGATTTTAAATATTTTCTCTTACTGGACTTATTAATAAGAGCCTGTTTGAGCTATTGGTAGGCTCTCTATATTGCATTTTTGTAAATACAAGCTTTTTATAAAGCAATGTCATGCTATATATGACTTGATTTATTGATTATAATAATTCTAAAATATTTATTTTTATTTGCTGTATAATACAAATTTTTATTAAAGAGATGCTGCTAGAAATTGCTTAAAAAGAAAATATAAAGGATTGCTATTACACTGATCTCAATGAGAAAATCTTATAAATAGAATTGAATAAATTAAACTCTTTCTCTCTCTTCCTCTCTCTCTCTCCCTCTCTCTCCCTCTCTCTCTCCCTCTCTCCCTCCCTCTCTCCCTCCCTCCCTCTCTCTCTCCCTCTCTCTCTCCCTCTCTCTCCCTCTCTCTCCCTCCCTCTCTATCCCTCCCTCCCTCTCTCTCTCTCCCTCTCTCTCTCTCTCTTGTTTTGACATTAAATAGAAGCACATATACATTTCTTAATATGATTTTATTTTTATTTAATTTAAAAGTATATATTTAATTAAACAAAATGGAGGGGTAAGAAGCAACATTATTTGCCCATGAACCGGGCAGTATATTGAGAAAATTTATGGGAAAATGACAATTTTTTATAAAAGGAAAAATCATCAAAATTGCTTGATTACATCATAAACCATCAGAATATTATATCTATTAATATTGATGTTACCTATATTTCAAAGACTAAATACAAATGTCAGAAGGTGCACAAGAGTCACATCTACCTGCCTGTGGAATTTTATTAGATCGAATGATCAATTTTTTCTAAAATGTGAATCAATTTAATTTTCCATGATATCATCATAGATAAAGCTAGCATCTCATCTGTACATTCATATTATTTTAAAATAACATTTGTTCATGAAAGAATATCTCTTCATATCACCATGCATATAAACAATTATTTATGTGTATAACATCATATAAAACAAATAATTATTATTTGAAAAAATAATTTGGATAAACATGAAGTATGAGAATTGCTAAAATGTACTTTGGATTTAAAAGCTTTTATAAATATATTATAACATCTAAGGAACAAGAATATACAATTGGTTTATGGTTTGAAATAGACATCAGAACTTTGATGCCATTTAAAAAATACAGTATGTAAAGACTCATTCAGATAATTTTTTATGTGTGCCATGGTTATTGATTATTTTGTCTCTCTACACTTAAAATGCAAGGTATTTATTGACAAAATATAATTTTAAGTTAATTATTAATCTATTCACATACCCAAAATATTAGTGAGTTACATTTTCCTAAGTTTAAACTTATATCTTTTGGGACAGTAATTATTATTTTAATATTTAAAAATATTCTTTTTTTTTTATTTGTTGATTTTAATTTAACTTCAGGTATATCAATTGTATTAGAAATTCAAAGAAAAATGATTTTATCACAATAAGTATTCACTTTATTTTGTTCTCTTAAATTCATATTAACAAATAACTAGAATCATTTATATGTATATATATATTAAACTCTTGTATATCTTGGAAAATATAAATGTTCTGCAATATATTGTGTTAGATAAACATATGTGTTTTATATTTGGTATTAAATAATTGGACATTAATAGGAAATCACATATTTAAATATGGAATTAATGTCGATTGATAATCTGCTATACATGCAATTAAACTGTAGGTGTACATTTAATTGTTTATGATCTATTTACTATATATATATATTGTAACAGATGAACGATCTTTGATTCGCATATACTGACCATGAGGGCGCCACTAGTCCGAAAATCGGAACTAGACATTTATTTTAAGGGTGGTCAGGATATGTGAATCAAAATGCGCCGGACTAAACTCAGGGAGAAACAAGATATCTTAAATATTGTTTAGACAGTTGAGAAATCAAAACGCAAAGACAAACGTCAGGCAAATTAAGTTTAAACAAATTTTAAACTTTTATTTAAGAGCAAAATAACTTGTAAGAAAAATTTACACAAAAATCAATAGGGTTATCTCAGGCATGTACCAGAAAGATGAAAACACAATTCTCTGGCAGATTTACCGACTCTCTAGTAACGAATTCTACAGGGAGGAAGCAATTTCATTCAGCAGAAGATTCACCAAAACATTGGTTTTCACTTTCAGATACTTAAACAATACATTATTGAAACAAATCAATGAAAACAGTGCCGGTGAGCCTTCTGAGGTCCGAAAAAGATGTCAGACCACGAATGTCATCTGTCGGTAGAAGCTGCACCTATTATTATGTTTAAAATAAAGGTGATTGATTCACCTCAAGAACAACTGAAAAATATGATTGAAAATGAAAGGAAAACAAACAATTAAGACTGGCGAATCCCCAACCAAACAATTGGCCAAAACTAATCTATGAATTAAAGGTCTTAATAGGAGACAAGTAAATCATTACAAAATCAGCTACGTCTGCCCCAGCATTTAAAGAAAATGAATTACCAATAATTATATTTAAAAAATCAATTTATGACACAAGTTCTGAGTACACACTCTGATAAATTTTAAGCTATACAAGTAAATACAAAATAAATCTATCGGAGAGTGCACATGAGTACGAAAATATGAAAGCTAAAAATACTTTTGCAGCGAAAGTCTCTCTCACCTGTAATTTATGAAAGGGATAAATATTGTCTTCCTGCTGGCAACTTATAAAATTACAAAGCAAAAACAATTATAGTTTCCACTTTCAGAAATATAAGAAACAAAGACTATGAAAATAAAGTCACCAGCCAAAAGATTTGGTGGTTTGAAAAAGTGCAAACACAGTATTTAAAATTAATTAGGGTTACTAAAATAAGTTCAGGTATGCATTCAAAATATACATGACTGCCAAAGCATTTAGTAAAAGTTAGGCATAAAAATAGAAAAACTCACACGTCACTCTCCAATAAACAAAAACTGAAAACAAACTTGGAATCTTAAAACTAAGATTCCAAGACACACGGCAAATACAATAAAAGAGAATAAATATAGCTAATCAATATGAGGTTAAATATTAATTTAGATTACAGGTTTATTAGATTGAGTGGAGATTTAACTAAAAAAATGTACCCTGGAAAAAATAAAAGAAAATTTCATCTTATGTTTAAAGCACAGTTTGCATAGAGTGTGCATGTTTATCTTTAGTCCATTTTCAGGTCCTTTGACAGTAGCAAAGTAGAGGCAGTGTTTATTTTAGAGGCTCATGGAATGACTGAAGGAGAACTGGCAGGCATGGGTCTGTCCTTTGTTTAAATTAGCAAGACATTCTGATGATGGCAAAACTCATAGTGGTAGATTTTGATATCTTGCACAGTAACAAAGTTTGTCAATAATTGTTTAAGTTTTTAGCAGGAATTAAATATCCAAACTGCTACCCAAAATGGTATAACTCTCAGCAGGTGATAATCCAAGTGTCCTCACTAATACTGAATCTCTCTCCTCTCTAAAAATTGGTGGGCTATCCTTGCCTCACTACATTTTCCATGAAAAACTTTCATTAGTCTCTAATTCTATATCTCAGGCAGGGCAAATATTAATTTCCTGCTCAATCTAATTTAAGAATTCCAACCAATGATTATTGAAACAAAAATGACAACACAATTAAATCTCCACTTTTTAGAATTAGAATTAACTTTAAAAATGATTACAAATAAAAGCAACAGGAATATATAATTAGCAAGCTTGCCTGTTTTTTAATCAAATTGATTAAAACAGGTGGTGAAAGTAAACTATTTTAAAATCAATTTTATAAACATGAAAATGATCTATTTTAAATATAAATGCGTGTTTTAAATAATAATAAAAATTTTAACATTAGTAATAAAATCATTGAATCAGAAATCAATCCAGTTCAATATATATATATATTATATTTGATATCAATGTTAATTTAACTTAAAACAAATAAATTTGTCTAATTATTGTCCAATTGTGCAAACAGATTCATTGATTAATAACATTCGAGTGTGTAAAATTTATTTGAAGTAACTATATCATATAATATAGTAATCAAATCTTGGGAATGGTGAGATGGTTATAATATTTTTGTATTGAATTTTATAGCTATTATCTATCAGATATAATCTTTATATGATAATCATAATCAAATATTTACATATTTCATCTAAATTATTATTGATCGGACCAGGGACTGTATTGAGTTCATAGTTGCTCAATAAGATCTTAATCCTATTCAATTATTGATAGTAATATATTTTCTGTTATCAGTCAGAATGATTTGCTTTAATTATATCTAAATTTTAATTGATATGGATCATAACCCCAATTAAACATTAAATTTTAATATTCATACTTGATTATAATGAAAGCTAATAATTCTTTTTATATGATTTGTTATAATATGCAGTTTTAATATTTTAGTTACAAACATTTAAATAAATTAATATAATTAGTTAATTGTATTTAAGTAAACACCCAATGGAAATCAACTGTTTCTTTAACCAAAAAACTGTTTTTACGAGGCTCCTCGTAGACATCTGAAGTCACTCTAACTCAGCCGATTCTTATGCTAAAAAATTCGTTCGATACATTTTGAAGAGGTTTTTAAAAGTTCTGTACGATGGTGACCTCTTCCGCCTTATTTTACAAGTAAAAAATAAAAAAAAACGCATTTAAACCTAAACAAAGAAAGAACATTATTTGTGATTGGTTCTTAGCAAGCTCTCAGCCGAAAAAGACATTCTGATTGGCTGGAAAGAACAAAGAAACCGCCTGATCAAAGAAAATAAAGAAAAATGCTGAGATTTTCATTTCGAATCCAACTTTAAGTATTATAAAATTATATTTATGGAAATTAAAATTATTCTCAGAGAGAATAATAAAAAAACAAAATTATTTTCGAAAAATATTGAAGATTTTAGTACAAATATTGAAGATGTAGTAAAAAGAAATATTTACTTTTCTATAACGTAAAAGTCGATCTTTTTGTTTATATTATAGCTTTTATGTTGCCGAAATTGAATATTTTAGAATAAATAAATAGCAATTTATTTTTGAAAGAACTTTCGTTCTCTTCATAACCTGAAAAATTAATAATATACTTTTTATAAACGTATCTGAGTTGAATTTAATATTATAGGCGAATATGTTTTAACAATAGGCTTTGTCTTCAGTTTGTGAGTTGGCCAATTAAAAGATTTGATTTTTATCTCATACAACCAATAATACAATTAGCGGTTAAAAGGTTAATATATTGACATGATTGGATATTATAGATTCAAGCTTATTTTATAGGTTTATTGATATTACATGCTTATTTAGTATTAACTAGCTTAATTAGCAAGATTAGAGTCAATATAAGAATATAGCATGGCTGAGATAGTATAATTTATTATTTATTATTTTAATAAATTAGGATTTATAATTAATTATTGGGTCATATATTTATTTATATATTATGAATATTGTAAATGTATAGGACATATTAACACTGTTATTTTAATCATTCATGATTATTTTATTTAGATATGAACATTATTACATTTTAGCATAAGTTAATATTATTATAATCAATATTTGATTTGTTAGGTGTTTTATAATTTGTTTCTTGAATGTTTTATCATTATTTTCATTTGATTATAAGTGAAATATCATATATCATTGTTTTTGGACAATGATATTTAATTTAACTGCTTTATTTTAATCTATCTCAAATAAAAATTATATTTAGGGTATCTCAAATGATAACTTTGTTTGTTTTCTATTTATTCTAAGTGCTGTTTGAATTCATGATGCCATAATAAAGATATGATTGTTTTGTTTTATTGTAATTAACAGTCAGATATCTGATTAGATAACAGTTTATATTAAGTACTGCTCAATTATTTAATGACTGGTATTTATTTAGTTTAGTATATTATATTTATTTTGTTATAAGTAATATTCTTATTTATGGGTATTATAAAATTATGGACATTTTTCTTTAATTTTATTCAGTTACAAATGATGTGCAACTTCAGAACTCACTTTCCTTCTGTTACATAAGGTGACTAATGACTGGGCTAAATATATATTTTTATTCAGAATATATAAGAGTTACTGCCAATACCAGTAGGGCTTTAACAAATGTTAGTGTAAACACATACTTATTACTGTTGAAAATGGTGCTGCAATTTGTAGAGCATAATTAAACAGGATGATTCTATAATGGCTTTTCCATATCAAATCTGTTACAAATGGGGTCCTAACTTTAAGTGTGATAATAAATGTTATTTCATCATAGACTTTTCATATCAATGATAAAAAATTCCCAAACTTGTAGGGCAACTTTTTATTCTGTTACAATATAAATATATGTAAGTCGCACACTATGCATAATCACGTTTATAATATTTAATAAATAGCTATTATTATTATATGACTTACAAATATATGCTTTGTACCCAATATTTATTTACATATAAAAAGAAATAAAAAAATAATAAAAAAAATAAGTGTTCTATGATATGACTTTCGTGAGTGATTAATAAAATCATCTTCTAAGGAAAGATAGATAGTAAAATTATTTTATTAATTAAAAAATATATATTCACCACTATGCGCGAAACAAAGCAATAAAAATAATTTGTTTTAATATTTTAACCAATTTTCAAAATGTATTACTAAAATTTAAAATGTTATTTAATAGTTTTATTGTACTAAACTAAATAAAACCTAAAAATAAAAGCGTGATCATATTTCATTGCTGTAACGTAGATCGTTTTAATAGGTTGATAAATTGAATATATATATTTAATATTGTTGAAAAACATTTTTTTAAAAAAATTCTATTTAATTTTTATTTGCCATAATTCAAAATAATAATAGAGAAGTATTTAAAAATAAACATAAAACGATTATTAAAGAGGATGACAAAAAAAAAAAAAATCAAAAATAAAACTCGTTGGCTGAAATCACAAATAATCGTTTTTATTTTTACAAAAAAAGTTATGCAAAAACAACTTTCCAAATTTAAGTACTTAAAAAATCATATCTAGTCAATTTTTCAAATCATCAATAGGCCATCAAGTTATTGAAGAAAAATTTGTGAAAACAACGATAATATTTATATTGATAGTTTATATTTTAAAAAAATGCTGTTGTAAATTAAATAATTTTGCAGAAAGTAAAAACTTCGCCTTAGATTAATTTTACAAATTAATTATAATAACTTACTATATACATTATTTCTCCTGCTTCTTGAATACATTCCAAAGGTTTGTTATTATTTTCTAGTTTAGAATAAACTTTTATAAACCAGTCCCATGCTCCATATCCTGGCCATACACCTAAAATTAAAATTGAGCAAAATACTTGAACAACAAGAACAATATTAAAAATGATAACCAGTATTTCAATGTATAAAATTTATAATACACAAACAAATAAATAAATTATTACCAATGAATTATGAATAATATTTTTTTCAGTATTAAATTAATTTATATGAAAAGTATAGTAATTTACAGTGATAGGTGGATAGATATGGGCTACAGAAAGAAGTCTGCTATTAACTAAAATGAGACCTTTTAATTCCTCCTTGAAGCTTTAAAAGAACCAAGCAGAGCAAATTTCTATTGTAATATACAAACATGATTGGGCTGTTCACCAAAATATATTAGCTATCATAGTTAATTTACTGGCTTTTTACTGACAAGTTTAAGATCAAAAACATTATGGTCTTTCTTTTTCTTTGCTTGATAGGTCTTAAACAAAATACCAATTGAGTTTTTTAGAAGGCAGAATAAATGTATGTGCTTTGATTTTTTTAAATAGATATTTACAATTATGACAGACAAAATTAAATTATGGCCCTTATTCCCAGGAAGCTGTAAAGTCATAAGGCAAAGTAGCAGTTGCTGTAATTTACAACTGCAGATCACTTTCAAGTGAAAGAAGATTATAAGACATAGAAGAAGAGCTATCTAATATTAAATGATATATTACTGGACTTTGTGGAGTTATAAGAAAAAATCAAGAAACAATGGTACTGTACTAGGCACACACATTGCAAGGCCAAGGGGAGGAGAATTCATTATAAATAAAAAGTGAAAGAACAACATCTTGGAAATTGATAAATGGTAAGATTAGTTATTTAACATGATGGTGAATATCAAACTCAGATAATTCAGGATTATATCCCAACAAGTTCTCACTGTGATGAAAAAGTAGAGGATTTATATATACAAAACGTGTGATCAGACCAAACAACATTTTAAAATTATCATAGGAGACATTAACTGCTAGAATTGGCAAACAATTGAATGATGAAAATGTTGCAGGTAGATTTGATTATGGTGATAGAAGAAAGTGATGATATACACTTGTTAAGTTTGCAGAAAAAAAATAATTATATTATATTTTGTTTTTTAGAAAAATACTAAATAGAAATACACATGGAAGCATCCAAATAAAGTTACAACAGAATTGGATTATATTCTGATTAACAAAAAAATCTATTTTTCAGGATTTTAATGTTTTTAATAAATTTAATATAGAAAGTGATTATTGATTATTGAGATGTAAGCTATGTGTTAATGCAAACCTAGAGAGAAAAAAAATATTAAGAAAAAAACAGTATTTGCAGTTACTATTCCTAATCTTCAGAAACACTCCAATGAATTTTAAATTAGAACTTGCAAATCGCTTTTAAATATTAACAGATTTAAACATGATTCAGATTTGAGCAAAATCAATAAGAAGATAACTGATTCACTTTTAAAAAATGCAATAAAGATAGTTGATACAAAAATTGACCAGTAAAATTTCTATTGAGACAAGATTATTTTTGAAAGAAATAAGGAATATGAAAATATAGAAATATGATGCATTAAGAATAATTAAATATATAGAAATTTGTAAAATGGTTTGAAAAAGATTTGATAATAATGAATTTGTAATGAAAGCTGTAAAAGACAATAAAAGTATTAAGAATGTGAATCATGGTATTGGTAGGAAACATTTCTGCAACAAGAAAAAAAGATGAAATTATTATTAAAAAGAAAGAATCATTACAAAATATAAAAAAAAATTATCAAGAATTGTATAGCAATAAAGAAAGGAAAAAGTACCTTTTACAACTACTATATCTTGTGAATAGCCCAGAACTTTAAATGAAGAAGTGAACATTTTAATTAAACATATAAAGAGGGAATAAAGCTTCTTGTAATGTTGGAATTATATTCAATATCTTATAGAAAACAGGTGAAAAAGTAGAAATTATTTTGACAAAATTATATACCAAATATCTAAATAATAAAGATATTAAAAATTGTACACCTGTATGTCTTTTATCATTTCTACACAATTATTTTACATTTACACCAAACTATGAATTTTAATCAACCAAAATAACAAACTGGATTTAAAAATGATTTTAGTAGAGTGGATCATATCCAAGTATTAAGAAAAGTTATGGAAAGAAGTAATGATTATCAGTTGACATTATGCTTTACTTTAATAGATTATGAAAAGGTATTTGATTCTATAAGCATTTTTTCAGTAATTAAAACATCAGAATATCAAAATATAGATTCAGGATGTTATAAGATTCTGAAGAATATTTATAAAAATGTAACAGCAACAACTTAATTACATAATGACCTTAGTAAGATTAATAGTAAGATTAACATTGAAAAAGGTGTATGACAGGGTAACTTTATATCTTCATAATATTTTATAGCAGTTTTGCAAGAAGTATTTTGTGTATTAAAATGAAAAGGTAAGGGAGTAAAAGTAAATGGAAATTATTTGTGTTGCCTAAATTTCACTGATGATGTAATTGCTTTTGCAAATAATGCTTTAGAGCCTCAAGAAATGTTGCAATAATTATCACATGAAAATAAGAAGGAAGAATTAAAGGTGAATGTTATAAAAACTAAAGTAATGTTTAATGGAGTTTTTCAAATGAAGAAAATAAAGATTGATAAGGATAAGTTTGAAAAAGTTAACAGCTGCCTTGACCAGATTATTTCTACAGATGAAAACATAATGGATGAAATTAATTACAGAATTAAAACTCCTTGATAGAGCTTTTTGCAGAAATAACAATATTAAAAGGAAATATGCTTATGTATTTAAAAAGGAATGTTTTTAATAAATGTGTTTTATCAGTTATGAGACTTGGATACTTAATAGAAGAGCAATACAGAGACTTCAGACAATTCAATGTTGTATGAAGAGATGCATATTAGGAATTATAAGAAGAGAGCTAAAACAAAATACATGGATGAGAAAACAAACAGGTATTACTGACATCATTGAAGAAATTAAGAGTCTGAAATAAAGTTGGGCTGATATATTGCTAGAAGAGATAATAATAGAGGTACAGATAAATTTTTAAACTGTATATCAAGATTGTATTTATATGTTGGACTATTTCCATCATCCAATATGAATATTGAATGTCTTTAGAAAAATTCAACTTTATTTAAATATTCCAAATATTTAAAAAAAAGTTATTTTTTTCTAAAGACATTCAATACTCTTATTAGATGATGGAATTAGTCCAACATATAAATACAACTAAAACACCACTATCACAAACCTTCAGGAAAACACTGGATAACAAGACATTGTAAAATACCTACAATGAGACAACATAAAATTTATGGATGAAATAAGAGAATGTGCTGAGATAATGTGGAAAAGAGTGTAGATTTGAACTTTGAGAGACCATCATCTTGCAGTGAACCAATAACAGTTGGAAATGATGATTATGATGATATATATATATATATATATATGTATAATGATTTTGGCTAAATAAAATTACAATTTTTATTAATTACACGAATATATTTTGACAAGTAAGCAAATATTAAAAATATATTTACTCAATAATAAAAAATATAAAAACATTATTCCTAGAGTTTAAATATTACAGACATATATAATAAAAATTGATTATGTATTATTTATATACACTATGTTACAATAAAAAAGTAATTTGAAAGTGACTCTCTCTATGCTGCCTGGAGCACAATCTCTTAATGAATGCATGTGTTATATAATGACATGGATAAGGTATTCAGAAATATATTAATATGTTAGCATCTCTGTGTTTTATGTTATGATGTGGAATATAACAATGCATTTCATCTTAACATATTATAGAATAACACAAATTGGAATAAACTGCTACTAATATGTTTGACGTAATTCAAACTGTTTATTATCATGAAGCTCATTAATGGCAATAATATTTTAAGTACATTTCAAGATTTCATAGTAGCAGGAGGAATATTGAATGTGATCTGGAAAAGTACTAAACACAGTATCATAAATTTAGATATCACCTTTGTGGTAAATAGATGGTGTGTTTTCTATGTTAAACATTCATCTATTTCACTGAAGCAACCTGGAGAATAAAATAATGATCTTTTCATTGGATGACACTGCTGCATATATATTATCTTGAAGATGGGTTATGAAAATGAGTAATATTTTATCTTGGTCATAGCCATGGAATTCTTATAAATAAAGTATATTTTGTTTGTATGATATTTTATATTTTACTGAAGATTTTTCTGGTAATGGCATATCTACTTTTACACTGATTGTCATATTATAGATTAAATCTGTTTTAAACTACATTAGCACATATATGTAAGTAATGGTATACAAAATTATTTTACTTATCATTAGGCACCATGAAATGGGCAAGTCAAATATCTATAATAGTATAAAAATGAATTAACCAACCATTACTAAAAAATCTGTAATGGAATAAAACTGAATCAAATAACCCATCATATTTGATTACTATTTTGTAATAGTACAAAATATCTGTAACAATTTTATTACCCTGTAATAGAAAATCCAATGCTAATGGCTTTGAATATTAGTAAATTAATATTTAAAGAGCATAAATTTTAAAAATACAAATATCTTAATTAATTAATGTTTATTGAGACATTAGTTAATAATTACAAGATTCATATATAATAAATAAATAAATAATATATAAATTGACAAACAGATAAAATAATTTTGATTAAAATTTTGAATAATAACTTTTTGTGTTATCAAAATTTCTAACTTAGGTATCTATGAAATGATTCAAAGGACTCAATAATAAACCAAAAAAAAATTATCTGTATAGGCAATAATAAATACATTTAAAACATATTTAAACAAATAATTAAGTCTGTTTTAGTTTGTTTTTTATTCTTTTTACACTCATAAATGAATGACCAATTTAATTACAAACTTATATTTCACAAATGTACATAAGTTATACATTATCATAAATATAACTGGTTGTACTTATATTTAAAATATATTGCTTTACAAACCTATATAAAAATAATGAAACAAACAAAACATAGTTTAAAATGTTATATAAAAATCAAGATTAATATTAATAAAGATATTTCAAACTTTATTTTTAAAATTATCTAATTTTCTTTTTAGTTAACTTATTTATAAGGCTAAAACTTAGTACATGCGCCTTGAGTGCTTAATTTTAGCAAGAGAGACCTCTACACATCATAACGCAAGATTTGATTTTATAAAGATAATAGGGACCCTCCTATCTCTAACCTATTTTTCTTAATTATATAGGCAAATCTAAAGCATATTAATCAGTGGAGAATTTATTAGCTTCATGCTCCCAAATCAATATGCTTTAGATTTGCCTAAATAATTAAAAAAATTAGGTTAGAGATAGGAGGGTCCCTCTTATCTTCATAAAGTTGAATCTTGCATTATGATTTGTAGAGGTCTCTCTTGCTAAAATTAAGCACTCAAAGTGCATGTACTAAGGTTTTAGGCTTATATAAGTATTACATGCTGACATCACGCTTAATAAGAATTAATATTTAACTTATTTATGTAAAATTCTATATTATGTGTTAATATATACACACATACATGATAAAATAAATAAATAATGTTTCTATATTTACAAACACTAATAAACAATACCTTATCTACAAATGATAATTCTATAATATGGAGTGCTTTCAAAGGTCAAAGCCTTCATTTTCAAAAAAGTAGCTAGAATCCGAAGATGTAAATTATGTAAATTAAGGTTGATTAAATTTTCATTGACCTAGGTTTGCCATTTTCTAGAGATGGCTTAAAATGTTGCTTTTTTATTCATGGCATGGACGTCAGAGATCGTAAAATATTAACTTATTTATAATAATTAATAAAGCAAGTCATATATAACATGACATTACTTTTATGAGCTTGTAATTACAAAATTGCACATAGAGAGCGTACCAATAGCTCTAACAAGCTCGTAAATTAACAAGTGCGGTTATGAGAAATATTTAAAATCTCTATCCAGAACACTCTTATCTCCAGACCATGGTTTCGGGCTTATGGCCCACGTCAGTGGAGAGCTAGAATATTCGGACACTAGACCTAAAATATCAACTCAAAAAACCAGCACTTATTTCAAACGTATATTTAAGAAGAAACTCTGAATTTTTCGGACATGAAAATGTCTTTAAATCCAGCTATCTAACTTAAATAGCTATATGGGACTGAAGTATATTCAGATCTACCATATTCTAATAGGCTCAGCATAGCCAAAGCCTTAAAGGTAAAATTATAATAATTAATAAAGCAAGTCATATATAACATGACATTACTTTTATGAGCTTGTAATTACAAAATTGCACATAGAGAGCGTACCAATAGCTCTAACAAGCTCGTAAATTAACAAGTGCGGTTATGAGAAATATTTAAAATCTCTATCCAGAACATTCTTATCTCCAGACCATGGTTTCGGGCTTATGGCCCACGTCAGTGGAGAGCTAGAATATTCGGACACTAGACCTAAAATATCAACTCAAAAAACCAGCACTTATTTCAAACGTATATTTAAGAAGAAACTCTGAATTTTTCGGACATGAAAATGTCTTTAAATCCAGCTATCTAACTTAAATAGCTATATGGGACTGAAGTATATTCAGATCTACCATATTCTAATAGGCTCAGCATAGCCAAAGCCTTAAAGGTAAAATTATAATAATTAATAAAGCAAGTCATATATAACATGACATTACTTTTATGAGCTTGTAATTACAAAATTGCACATAGAGAGCGTACCAATAGCTCTAACCATGGTCTGGAGATAAGAGTGTTCTGGATAGAGATTTTAAATATTTCTCATAACCGCACTTGTTAATTTACGAGCTTGTTAGAGCTATTGGTACGCTCTCTATGTGCAATTTTGTAATTACAAGCTCATAAAAGTAATGTCATGTTATATATGACTTGCTTTATTAATTATTATAATTTTACCTTTAAGGCTTTGGCTATGCTGAGCCTATTAGAATATGGTAGATCTGAATATACTTAGTCCCATATAGCTATTTAAGTTAGATAGCTGGATTTAAAGACATTTTCATGTCCAAAAATTCAGAGTTTCTTCTTAAATATTACGTTTGAAATAAGTGCTGGTTTTTTTGAGTTGATATTTTAGGTCTAGTGTCCGAATATTCTAGCTTTCACTGACGTGGGCCATAAGTCCGAAACCATGGTCTGAGATAAGAGTGTTCTGGATAGAGATTTTAAATATTTCTCATAACCGCACTTGTTAATTTACGAGCTTGTTAGAGCTATTGGTACGCTCTCTATGTGCAATTTTGTAATTACAAGCTCATAAAAGTAATGTCATGTTATATATGACTTGCTTTATTAATTATTATAATTTTACCTTTAAGGCTTTGGCTATGCTGAGCCTATTAGAATATGGTAGATCTGAATATACTTCAGTCCCATATAGCTATTTAAGTTAGATAGCTGGATTTAAAGACATTTTCATGTCCGAAAAATTCAGAGTTTCTTCTTAAATATACGTTTGAAATAAGTGCTGGTTTTTTGAGTTGATATTTTAGGTCTAGTGTCCGAATATTCTAGCTCTCCACTGACGTGGGCCATAAGCCCGAAACCATGGTCTGGAGATAAGAGTGTTCTGGATAGAGATTTTAAATATTTCTCATAACCGCACTTGTTAATTTACGAGCTTGTTAGAGCTATTGGTACGCTCTCTATGTGCAATTGTGTAACTTATTTATGTAATATAAACAAACATATATTCTACTTTAAACAAATATATAAATAAATAATTGTATATAATAAAATATAAGACCTGATATGTTAAGTTTCATGTTGTTCAATATCCCTTTTATAGATTATTTAGTTAAAACACATTTATTAATATAAACATAATAATAACAATAATATTTTTCAATGTATCATGTATTGCTGTGTGTGATGCCATGGTTTAATCATACATTTATGAAAGTTCATTTGCAAATGTTAATAGTCTGAAGGGCAGTGATTGTTTCATTGTTATGCTAGATATTTTTGTATGGGGTTGAGATGAATTCTTTATATTTTATTTAGCATAATGTAGGTTTCCGTGAATATGCCCAGGGGTGGTTGTGGGGAATAAAAGTGAAAAAAGCAGAGTATGTTTTATGCAACAACACACTTAGACAAGGGAGTATATAAGATAAGTATTCAGAAACCCATCAAGAACCAAAGTCCCAATGGTGATACAAACAAATGAGGGAATATACATAGGCCAAAATATGATTTTGCCTGTTTACAAATATTTTAAACAAAAACATCAAACAAGCCATCCATCCAGAAGGCCATCTGATCTATTTGGTCCTGCAGAAACAAAAATCCCATTCACCACAGATCTTTTCCTAGCAAAACTAGCTAGTATACCAACCACCTGCCATCTAGGAGCTCTGGAATTTCATTATTTGTATTGAAGCACCTCAGCCAATATTCAGCACAATATCTATGCAACTTGGGGAATCATTTAGCACAGGAAATTCAACCTATAAAAGGAGTCTATCCGATTGCAATAGAACCCTTCAACAAAAAGGCAAAAAACACCCCCTAAGTGATCTCTGGCCAATATCCATGGGACCACTACCAATTAAAATTTTAGAGAAAATCATAAAAGGAAAAAAATAGAACCTCACATAATGCCATTAATCTCAAAAGCTCAATTCATCAAAGAAAAATTCATTGGCAATCCAGGCAGCAACATTTTTAAGGCAATTCTAACTTCAGCAAGGCAAGGAAAAAAATATGACCCCATGGCAGTTCAACTCAATACTGAGGCAGGGTTTGACTCAGTTGACATCCTTATACTTTTGGAGATGCTTGCAACACTATCATCCCCAAAACTCAATTGTATTTAATAGCAAACCTATTTTTGAATCGAAAAATAGATATAACACTCAATGGAAAGAACTCACCATCATTTACTCCCACCCAGTCAATATATCAGGGATTTACCCTCATTTCAATACTGTTCATACCATACTTTAACCCCCTCCTTCAAAAAATTCAGCAAATGTTCACTGGAATACAGATATCTGGTACCACACAGCACATAACATGCATAACATATATGGATGATGTTACAGACTTACCTCAATTGCAAAAAATACTACAAGAATATACAAACCAATACAAAATAAAATTTAACCTAATAAAAACAACTGCCTAATCACTTTTCACTTGAAAGCCCTGCACATCCATATATCAATCAAAACCCACCCCATTTCTAGGATTTCCATTTCATCTAGGAATCACTGGTATAAGATGCTAAATACAAAATAAATTAGATGATGAGGCTCAATGGATTATCAACTCCCTATCAAAAACATATCTCTCCATATACTCAAAGGTACAACTTATAAATCAACTCATCATCACAAAAATAATTTACTACTCACCAATCATATCATTTATAAAAGCATTCTAGTCAAAAATAAAAACAGCCTGCAATCATCTTCTATGGTCCAAGAAAACAGTAGTGATATCAACAAGACAACTCAATCAACCACTAATAAAGAATGGTCTGGGAATTACATAATATTGATACTTTTTACATACAAAAGCTAAGAAACCTCATAATTGCAAACATTAACCAATTCCTAAAGCTCAAATGCCTAATACCCCTGACTGATAGGCCACTTTCACTCAGATTATATACTTCATCAATTATATATGAATATAAGACAATGGCCAACATACCTGAACAGTCCATGCACAAATATACCTACTGGGATATTCATATCCTTACATGCAAGGAACATAATGCTAATGACCCCCTCCAATATTAGGAATAAACAAAAAAATTACTCCATCAATATAAAAGATGGGTGCTAGAACCTAAGTTCTTTGACTTTATTTAAAAAATGAATGGTCAACAATTTTTTTTTCCAGAACAGAAGAATGTATATTATGGTAAATCCTTTTTGCAGACTATGCCTTCCAAGCAGCTGACCTGGGTTCGCTTCCCAGTCAATGCACTTGACATATGAAAAAAACACCTCAGCTACCAGTGTACATCATTAGAACAGATAAGAAAAACAATGTGTACCACATAGCAGCAGCCAAATAATACAGTCCATGAAATCATCATTGCATACCAAGGCAAATCAAACCCAAATATCAGATCAGACACCTTTTATCCTATATGCATTTTGATACATGAGCTGCACTTTTTTAATGGGCAATAACACCAGATGATACCCATCTACTTTTCACAACAAATTATCACAAATATGAGATAGAGACTAGATCTTAGAAAACCAACATCTATACATGGCCACATGGTCACTATTAAAAGAGCAAGCAAGGTTATCACTACAATAATAACCACAGATGTACTTGCTCTATACAAAAGAAAATGAATACCCAACTCCAGAGAGGATGAGCATTTGAACTCATTTATATGATTAATGAATAGTCTCTAACCTATTGACAATCTTTAAACAAACATTCCCATATGTTAAGATATATTTCAATCAATGAATAATGTAACTTATCATTCCTATCTATAATGCCCTTACAAAACTAAACCCACCCATGATGTATGTACTCCCGTGCATCATTTTTTTTTATAATTGAAACTAAATAATTACCATGCAAATGAGCATGTATATACAGATTGAATCAATGTAAAAGTTTGCATTCAACCCTTCCATGACTTGTGTACCATTGTACATAAATATAATTACAGAAGATAAACCAATACCATGTAAACAAATCTTTTATATAAAAATGTAAACAGTACAAACAAATCTTGTATGTACAAATGTAAACAATGTAAAATTTTACTTTGAGTCAATGAAGTTCCATTTTGAAACATCATCATCATCATCATCATAATAATAATATTATTATTATTATTATTATGATGATGATGATGCAGTCCTACTCTGTTATCGAAAACAAGATATTGCTCCTGTGTCTAAGTTCAAATGGCAAAAAACTACAAAAGATATACAAATTTTGCAATAAAAGTAACAAAGAATAAAACAAATCTAATTCCAAGAAATATAAGTGTGTATAAATTCATAATATACAATAATTACTCAGCCAAATGACAAGGTGGTTGCTGCTAAAACAATTTCCATTAAAACAATGACATCCAGCCCAACAAAAACTTATGACAATGTTGCCAAGTCTGATGTGGAAACAATCAACATAAACCATAACATAAACAATAATTTAAATTCACCTCAAACAAGAACCAAGACCCCCCCCTTCTGCACATTGGACTACAGAAGAGCTACAAACAGTCAATATTAATTTCAATAACACAATTCCTAGAAAGTTATTCAATATATTAAAAAAAAATTTCTTATCTAAATCAATCGTCTTATCAGCCACATACATAAATTTCACACTATACATAATTCCCCAGATCATTGCTAAATGAGGTGCTGACAACATGCAGAATGTGGAATATAGTGTTGAGCATTCTAATTCATGCTACCTGCCAATCAAATATCAAAGGATCTGATTTCAGATCCAAGTTAAAACATCAGGAAACTATGCATTGGTGGTGGTCAATAAAGACTCACAAAAGTACATTACTGGTAGAATAAAGAACACATACTTCAGATATAATATGCAAGACTTCCACCACATGATAGACCCATTTGGCAAAGTTGTAAACCTAAATTCAATGTACTTAAAAGACACACCTATACCAGTATATACCAACAATTTTGAATTTAAGATAAAACTAAACAACAATGTGAATTCGGAGAATATACCTACACAAATTATTGACCAATCGGTGATGCTTTATCTCTACATAAGAAGGTTAAGACTCAATGTTACTCCTGTGGACAGCATGGCCATCTGGCAATACACTGCAATGTTGGACCAAATTATGCATAACCAACCTATACAACACTCACAAGGACAAATAATAAAATTACATCACAATGATGATGATATAAACAAGAACTCCAAATGTAGCAACATCAACAATTAAAAAACAATCAAACCAAAAATGCAAATACAAACATAGAAACATTGGACATATCAATCCAAAAATCAAATAAAAAACAAACAAACAATGTGGACATGAATCAGATAACCATAGATTATCCACCAAAAATGATTGATAAAACTCAACATTGCCAATAAAAACAATAATAAATCAAAAGCAGACAGCAATAGTATAAATAACACAGATCACCACATCAAAACGGAACATACCCTTACAATAAAGAACAATACATCAACACATATAACAGAAACAATCACTGTATATCTTCCCCAGATAAAAGAAATGGTGCCTGAATCAAAAATATGGCCAGGATGCCACTAAAAAAATTGAAAAAGAAAGCTAAACAGAAGAATTCAATCAAGGAGATGATATTGGCCATATATACATACATTTCATCCAACCAATGAAAATATAGAATTAAACTATGATCAGAAACTACCCTTAACAACATATCAACAGAGAAAACTCCAGCCACCATGCAGAAGAAACACAACACTATCTATTTTATCAAAGCATAGCACTAGAAGAGATCTGAAAAATAATGTGTAACACATACAGACAGCCTAATACCTCAACAAAAAAGATTATCAGTGCATATTAAGAAAAATAAATCAAAAGAATAAGGGTGGCAACATACTCTATGCATTCTGGTGTACACAATGTACATTTATAATGGGCAACAACATGAGACAGCATCCCACCACCTTCAATAACAAGCTAGCACAGTTAAAATCAGAGAACACATAATAGTACATCCAGAGATATTTGTAGCAATTTGGTCACTACTAAAACAACAATCAGCCCTATAACCAACTAAATCAATATATAAAGTATAATTCATGTATCTAACAAAAATTAAGAGCTGGATTAGAGCAAAAGACTTATGAACTGCATGAAACAAATACCAAAAGAGTTATAACCAATCAGCCATTTTTCTGAAAATTATAACCTTCCTAATTAACCAGACAATCTGACTAAACTAGCCAAAGAACAATGAATATAAAACTGTATATGTAATCTAGATGTACCTTTCGACCTAAAGTTCATCTAGTTTGGTTAAACATTGTTCAAAAATAGACTTTTATACAATTAATGAAGTAAGCATTTTTTATATTCCATAGTGAATTCTTATAATATTTATATTTATATTTTTACATAAAAATCAACTATTATTTTATTCTTTTTTGATAAATTAAATTCCTTGATAATTCACATTATTACAAGTTTCATTTTATATCCTTTTTTATTTATTTATGGCAAACATACATTTTTGTAATGTGGAGAGCACTCGCACATTGTTTCAAACATCAATATCTTATACTGTAAGGTAATTTTGTTCTTAAGTGTTTCCAAGTTTCTCAAAAGTCGATGTCTTGTCTTTTGAAGAAACATTTTTTTTAATTTAGCCATTCATTATTATACTGCAAATTAATTATCAACTTTTATATAAAACATTTTGATATTTTGCTTACTAAAGAGGCAGAACAAGAGAGAGAGTTCAATCTCGAAATATGGGCTTTTTATACGACTTTCTTAATGATGAGATTATTATCAAGGATATTGTTTCCATAATTTCTCTCCTTTCTATAGTTTTTCCTGTGGAAGCGTCAAAATTTAACTGAAAAAAGAATTATTTTAAGTACAGCAGGTCAGTAGAACTTAAAATGGCTTAGTTTAATACCAAATGAACAGTTTGTAAAATAAAAGTAATACAATAGATTTCCAACTTAAAATATATTTTTAAACTCATAATATGAATAAAATACATTATTTTAAATATCTATTGAATAATTATATATAAAATTAATATTTTTTTAATACATGTAATTTAAAATTGCTTTAACTGTATAAGAAACAAGGCCTATGACAGCATACACACACGAAATAATAATTCATTTTGTATATTTATAATTACAAATATTTGTTGAAATAGGCAGAAGACTTATCAAGAATTATATAGCATTAAAGAACAAGTACTTCCTATATCTATTATATCTTCTGAATTGCCAGAATTTTTAAATGAAGAAGTGACATGCAATTAAATTTATGAAAAGGAAAGGCTACAGTAATGATGGAATTATAATTGAATATTAAAGGAAGCAGGTGAAAAAATAGAACAATTTTAGCAGTTATATACCAAATGTCTAAAATGAAAGATACCAGATGATTGAAGAATGCAGTATTAATATTAATATTTAAAAAAGGTGATAAAGATATTAGAAATTACAGACTTATCAGCCTTTATCAGTTTTATATAAAAGCTAAAAATTTTATCAAGATAATTATAACTCATCTACAAGAACATTAACACCAACCAAAAGAACAAGCTGGATTTAAAAGAAGCTTTAGTACAGTAGATCATGGTTTCGTAGGTATTGAGAGAAGTTATAGAAAGTGGACAAATGAATATGAGTTGCCATTATGTTTTGGATTTGTAGATTATGAAAATAGATTCTATAAACATTTCTTCAGTGATTAAAGCATTACATAATCAAGGGCTAGATCCAGGATATTGTCATATTAAATAATATTTATAAAAAATGCAATAGTAACAATTAGATTACATAATGATACTAGGAAAGTCAGCATTAAGAAAAAGCAAGACAGGGCGGGGGGGGGGGGGGGGGGGGGGGGGGGGGGGGGGGCGGAAGTATTTTGTGGATTAAAATGGGAATTTAAAGGAGTGAAAGTAAATAGAGATTATTTAAGTCATTTAAATTTTGCAGATGATGTAGTTGTTTTTGCAAATAATGCTTTATAGCTGCAGGAAATGTTGCAGGGGTTAGATGAAAGTAGGATTAAAGATAAATGTTAAAAAGACTAAAGTAATGTTCAATGGATTTTCTCAAAATATGAAAATAAAGATTTATTATGATGAGTTAGAAGAAGTTAACAGTTACAAACACCTTGGTCAGATTATTAATGCAGATAGAAACATAATGGACGAAAATTATCATAGAATTAAATTTGGTTGGACTGCTTTTGATAGAAATAACTTGATACTAAAAGGAAATATGTATATGTTTGAAAAGAAAGGTTTTTAATAAATGTAATTTTTCCAGTTCTTACTTATGGATATGAAACTTCGACACTTATAGAAGAGCAATTCAGAGACTTCATACCATCAGAAAGAAATATGGAGAGATGCATGTTAGGAGGAATAAGAACAGATCTAAAATGCAATATATAGGTAAGAGAAAAAACAGGTGTTATTAACCTCATTGAAAAAATTAAAAGACTGAAGTGGAATTGGGCTGAAATATTGTTGTGAAGAGATGATAATAGATAGATAATAGTGGTTCTAAACTAGATTCCAAGAGATTGTAAAAGACCCAGAAAGAGAGCAAAGCTAATATGAGATGGATGGATGAAATAAGAAAGTGTGCAGGATGATGTAGAGAAGAAGCTAAAGATTAGAGAGGGGGGGGGGGGGGGGGGGGGGGGGGGGCATTGACAGTGGTTGATGATGATGATTGCTTGTTATATGTATGAAGTAAAGTAAAATATTAATAAATGAATCTATTACTATCTGTTTTAATCTATCCAATCTTTTTTTAAACATAACTTTATTACAATATATGATTTAATACACTGTCTGTTAAGAAAATTAAAATTTAAAAATCACGAATGTCATATCATTTAATATTATGCGGTATTATCAATAACCATTTATCAATAATGTAAAGCATTTGATCTTTCAATACAAATAAAAATGAATATGCCAACCAAATTGTCTTTACGAATAATTACAGGCCTAAATCTAAACTAAGTTGGTGCAAGATACATATTATTTCTTTTATAATTCTGTAAAATTATGAAAAAATGTAACAAAAATAAATAAATATGGAATCATTAAAAAACAATTTAATAGTTTATTACTTTTAAGTTCATTAAAATTGCAAGTAATAGAATTCAATGATTTTTACTAACAAAATTTACAAAACATGTTTCATGATTTCATTTTATTTAAATACAAGGTTATCATGTAACTTTTTTGTTTGTTTCTAAGAAAAAACTTTTTTTTAAAATTTTAAAGCATTTAAAATTAACTCTTCTTTTAAAAGTGTTTTAAATAATATCAACTTTTATAGCATTAAAATGTTTTGATAAATGCATACATGAGACAGTTTTTCAGCCTAATGAAAAAATAGAAACATGTACTAAAGAAAATACATTATTGGACTAATACATTTTAGGATATTTAAAAAGTTTTATAATTTTTATAATGTAATTTCAAAATGGTTATATATTGTAATTGTATAAAACCTGAGGCAGACGTGGGAGAGATGGAATTAACATCATCTTAATTCAATAATAAAAACAATCACAAAAAGAAAGAAGTAACAGTAATAACAACATGGAGCATGAAATCAACGCAATAAACATGAAATTAAAGAATAACTATATATAAGTACTTAGTCTAATAATAAATTATAAACTACAATCCAACCAGGCACTTGATAAGAATATCAATTTATCAACAAAAGACAATAATTAATAGTCAAACTTCTGTGACTGCAGCTAGCCACTGCCAAACTTAGAGCAAAAATATAACATAATAATCTAGGATGCAATAATATGTAAGTAATAATAAGTCATTCATAATAAACAATAATGTTGGGAGAGGACTAAAATATGCTGATAATCACCTACTACATAGTAACATTAGCATACCAGCTATCTGTAAACATAATTTCTAGTATAAAACAAAATGCAGTGAATGTCATTAAAGAGAATAGCTTTTGCACCATCCAGAGAATTATCAAGATGACCAAACACCAACATAATCCACTATATCTATATACCTAATTATTATGTTTTTTACTGGTGAACTCAATATCATGAGACTAGAAACTGTAACCATGAACAAGAGATAAATATAACAGCATACTCTATTTTAAATCATTTTACAGGATAATTAGCTAAACCCCTAAAACATTAAGCTATAATGCAATAGTCACAATAGACAACCATTTTAATAGAAAAGATAGGGAGGAAAAAAAGATAATTACTGGAATATTTTTTAAGAATTATTTAATAAATTGATTAATAATTTTAAAAATATTGAGATATTATTTTATATAGCTATGTTTTTATACTGCAATAGTGATATTAGTGATAACGCACATGCACTTTAAAGATAAATTATAAATGAATATTCTCACTTTTCCAGACACAAGATATAGTTTTTTTTAGATAAGATGGAAGGAACCAATCTATCCTTTCTCTGATCCAAACATTTATGTATGGGCAAATCTGTGGTTTATTGAAACAGAGTGTGAAGATGGTGATTCACTTAAATTACATATATTAAATTGAAAATCACACTAAAAAAACCTTACAAAATATAATATGTCATTGAAATTAAAGATATAATATTATTTTATATAGTTTATAATATGATAAATAAGGGATTAAGTCAATGCACATGCACTCTTTAAAAATAAATTATAATGAATACTCTCACTTTTCCAGACCCAAAATATAGTTTTTTTAGAAAAGTGAGAGTATTCATTTATAATTTAGCTTTAAAGTGCACGTGCATTGGCTTAATCACTAATATTTCTATTACAGTATAAAAACATAGTGCTATATAAAATAATATCTCATTATATATGTTTAATTTCATTAAAGAATAACACATCGTAAATTGTAAAGATTTATAAGTGTCATTTGTTCAAACATAATAAATGTAATTTTTAAAAATAAAATAAATGTTAATACGATAACTAAAATTAAATACATTTTATTAAATTATAATATCATATAGCAAAAGTGATTTGTCATTTAATTTTCATTCATTATTTTAATTTTTTTTTTATTACTGAGTTATTTCCCTATTAGCAAATAAAATCAAGTCAACTTTTTTTTTCTCAAAGATAAGGAAGTTTTGTGTTAGTCATTAAACTTTTGTATAATTTTAAAGGGCAAGTCAAATAGATAAAAAACATGTTTAAATCAACAATGTTAAATTAATTAAAAAAAAGGTTCAATATGACCCATTCTTATATATATAATTTACTTGACAAAGATATATTTCAAATGGGCTAAATCCATTTATAGTTTGGAAAGAAAATCGGGTTCATAAAATAAAAGAAGTAATAAAATTATTAATTCTTATTAATTAATATTTCTATAAAAATGTATTTAACTATGGATTTATTTTTCTTTAGAATCATTATTGGACAGAGATAAACTTAATTTTCAAGTATGTTTTTTTCGTAAAGAATTCTTCATTAAGGCTACGTACAATTATTTTTCTCTATTATTAATACACATATTTCCAGAGAATGCTCATCATTTTCAATTAATTTCCAGGCCAGGCTAACACCCAAAAAAAGATAATTCATTTGGCTTTTGTAATTTACAAGGTCAGGATAAGCTACTGTATACATAAAAATAGAGACAATCATGCTGTTGTATGGGGAGAAGGCCTGTTGCAGATTATTTCAGGGATATTCTTTTTATATATTTCCAGTAAAGCATATTTCATGGAGATATATGATGGTGAGATCTTTACAAAATCTTAATGCATGTTTTTAAATCCATTTTGAAAAACATTTTTACACTAAAGATGTGGTTTTCACAGCTAATTTACTTCTATATGTATTCTAAAATGAAACCAGGAATCCTGCAAAGGGGGGTAACATCCTAGTCAACGGTATTATATATTTTTGGAATAAATCTGTCTCCAACCAATCATAATCTTATTCCTACATGACTGAATTAAACACTGATCAATAAGATCTATTTTACAAAAAAAGTTATGTCATTCTAAAAGATTAAAAAACAACAAAAATACTATGTACTTGTTTTATTATGCCAAATATAAGTTAATTTTTGAATTATTTAATTTGTGTAAATATTATTTATTGTTTTGGAGAGATAAAAAGAAAAGAAGAAAAACAATTTTAATCAATTAAAATAAACCCAAAAATGTTAAAATCTAATTTTTTCTTTGCTTTAACATACTACTCAACACAAAACAGTAACTACTTTATCTTTAATAGAATGTTAAAATTTGTTACATAAATTACTGAAGAGAAATGTTTTTCATTATTTTTAATACTAAAATTAAAATCTCCAGGGATTAATAAAAAAGAAAACAAATGATATTATTTGTTTGCTATTTTTTCTCTTTTTCAAATATTTGCTACAACACATTAGTTAATATTCACATTCTTAATAAAAAGTAATGTTTCAAAACCAGATGGTATCATTTAAAAACATATAATGTTTTATACAAAATAACACTTGATGTTAAAAATACAAGGACAAATTAAATCAATTATTTCCTCATTCATATTTTATTTATATACCAGCTTGTAATATTGACATGGTTGGAGATGGCCATTGTCTACAATATTAAGCAATATAGTAGAAATGTATATAAAGCATTCACAATAATATTTTTTATATAAAGATAAATCTAAATTG